>JAPKID020007138.1:0-10385 GCA_026931265.2 Tropidonophis doriae | reverse complement strand
TTTGATTAAACTTCTGGCACAATGATGAACAGAAGTTGTTTTAATGCTTCAAAATAAAATGTAAGAGTGAAACATTGGTCTGAGAATATAATGGATTATTTTAGAGGCTTGATTAGATGTGAGACTTGTAGTTTTATTATCAGTTTCTTCAGCAGATAAAGTGGACAAACAGAGCATTTATCGTGGAAAGACAGCAACACAGTTTGCAGTCCATATGTTTTAGACATTTATAATGAATTTTGTTTTCTGCATATCCCTTCAGTTTTCCTCAGTGAAATGTACTGTGAAACTTGAAAGACAGATGGATATCATTTTGCCTGCTGTGTAAAATAAATGAAAACACACAGAGGTCTAGACCTTTACTTAGGATAAATTTGGCTTAGATAAATAGAACAATGAAACCATACCTGTAGGGGAGCCTGGTTTAATAATGCTCAGTTCAGCCGAAATAAACTGAATATTTCCATGCACAAAAGCTAGTCTATCGCAGAGGAAACATAACACCTTAAAATCTTTGTGTTCTGTTCTTTCACATATCAATCATGTACAGCAGAAAGTTGTTTCCATACTTTTCAGGTTGAAGAAAGTTCAGAGTTCAGGATCAGTCAAAATGCTGATGTGGAGGATGGGACTGTTGGATTTTCACGGTAAATTAAGTGAAGAAACAGACAGGCAGGGATTCCTTTCCTGCTGAGTGACATACAGGCAGTCCTTGACTTATGGCAACAATCAGGATCAGAACTTCCATTGCTAAGCAAGGAGATTGTTAAGTCAGCCATGACATTTTTAAAATTATTATTTTTGAACAGCGGTTAAGCAAATCAGTATAGTTCTTAAGTGAATCATGTGGTCATTAAGCGATTCTGGTTCCCCCCATTGACACTGCTTGTCAGAAACCAGCTGGAGAGGTGATCACATGACCCTGGGAGTGTGATGGCGTACCTATAGTATGAGTGCCACAAGTGGCGCTTGGAGCCCTCTCTGTGAGCACATTATCTGTTGCCCAGTTCAGCTCCACTGCGCATGCACACACACCTCCCACCGGCCAACTGATTTTGGGTCTCTGTCCCAAAATCAAGACTCCACTCATAATAGGGGACACACGCTCGACCTGATTTTTGTCTCTAGACAGTGGATTAATGATCTAGATTTAGGGCAGTGATGGCTAAACTTTTTTGGCCTGCATGCCAAAAGTGGGGGGAGCGCAGGGGGGTCGTGTATGGGGGTGCCACACCCATAATGCTATGTGCATGACCCCCAGCTTTTGGCATGATTTTTTGCCCTCCCCAGGCTCCAGAGGCTTTCTAGGAGCCTGGAAAGGGTGAAAACAGTCCCCCCCACACACCTCTAGAGGCTTCAGGAGCTTCCCTGAAGCCTTCAGAGAGTGAAAAACGGCCTCAAAAGAAAGCCTAAATCAGCTGGCCAGCGCACACATGCCTGCTGGAGCTGACAGGGCAATGCCTCGTGTGCCCTAAGAAATGCTTCAGCGTGCCACCTGTGGCACCCGTGCCATAGGTTCGCCATCACAGATTTAGGGGATTTTTCTATCCAACCCTTGTCATGGTCAGATCATTTCTTCATTAGGCTCAACTTCCAGACTGCCTTCCCTCACCGCAGGGATGTGGAACTGATGGCACGGATGGTACTGTCCCAGGCACCTGATGGACCCTGAATGGTTCCCAATGGAGCTTAGGACTTTTCCTGAATCCCTTGCTCACAGCTCGACTGAAGCCCTAGTGGTAGCCTGTGATGGGGTGGTCACTAGGCCTTAGACCACACTGTGCCTTTGCAGCCTCTGACCCTGTACCAATCCCGGGTAGCTCCCTGGTTTACCAAGGAGCTCCA
Source organism: Tropidonophis doriae (assembly GCA_026931265.2). NCBI lineage: Eukaryota > Metazoa > Chordata > Lepidosauria > Squamata > Natricidae > Tropidonophis > Tropidonophis doriae. The sequence goes on along the minus strand of JAPKID020007138.1, from coordinate 8,540 downwards.
AGAGATGAAATGCCAGAAAAGACACCTAGAGAGTGGTTGGAAGGCCGGCCAGTCTGAATCTTATCAAACACTAATAAGAATTCATATTGAATCCTACTTAGTGGCGAAAAAAGCGGCAAAATGGCAATATTTTTCCGCTTTTATTGCATCCGCAGATAACTGTCTAGCCATCCTGTTTAGGGTGACCCATTCCTTACTTGACCAAGGAACTGGGAAAGACCCCTTGCAGGGTCGGGCTGAAGAATTTGTTTAGTATCTGCAGGATAAAATCGCTCAGATTCGGATAGGCTTGGACTCCAACAGGGTAGATTTGGGCCATTCGACGGGGATGAATCTTGTGGAGACCATCTGGGATGAGCTTGATCCTGTGACCCTCAAAGGCATGGACAGGATTATGGGGAGACTTAGTACTGGACTCGTGTCCCTCTTGGTTAATTTTGGCTTCCTGGGAGGTGACATAAGGCTGGCTCCAGGCGATTACCAACACTTCATTGAGAGGGGGGTTCTTTCCTACCACCCTGAAGGAAGTGGTGGTGAGGCCCCTCCTTAAAAAGCCTTGCCTGGATCCAGCTTCTTTAGCCAACTATCATCCAGTTTCCAACTTTCACTTTGTAGTGAAGGTTGTTGAGAGTATGGTAGCACATCAACTCCCCCAGTATCTGGATGAAGCTACCTACCTGGATCCATTTCAGTCGGATTTTAGGCCCAGGTACAGCATGGAGACAGCATTGATTATGTTGGTTGATGATCTCTGGTGGGCCCAGGACAGGGGCTGCTCCTCTGTTCTGGTCCTATTAGACCTCTGGGAAGCTTTCGATACCATCGACCATGGTATCCTACTGCGACAACATGGGGGGTGGGAGTGGGGGCACCGTTTTGCAGTGGTTCTCCTCTTACCTCTCGGATCGATCATAGTTGGTGTTGAGTGGAGGACAGGGATCGACCCTGAGGCCCCTCACTTGTGGGTTGCCCCAGGGGTCGGGTCTTTCACCTCTCCTGTTCAACATATATATGAAACCACTGGGCGAGATCATCTGTGGTTTCAGGGTACAGTATCATCAATATGCTGATGATACCCAACTTTTCATCTCTACCCCAAACCACCCAAACGATGCCTTCAACATGATGTCCCGATGCCTGGAGGCTGTGCAGATCTGAATGGGGATGAACAGGCTCAGGCTCAGGCTCAGGCCCAATCCCTCCAAGATTGAGTGGCTGTAGTTCCCATCATCTGATTTGTCCACTTGTTTCAACTTTGGTGATAGGGGGAGAAACTTTAGCTTCCTCAGAGGGCCCACAATCTAGGAGTCCTCCTGGATATGCAGCTTAGCTTAGAAGAACACCTGATGGCTGTGACCAGGGGGGCCTTTTACCAACTTCACCTGATATGTCATTTGCGCCCCTTCCTGGATCAGGATGCCCTGTGCACAGTCACTCATGCCCTTGTCCTTTCTTGCCTGGACTATTGTAACACTCTCTACATGGGGCTGCCCTTGAAGAGCACCCGGAGGTTTCAGCTGGTCCAGAATGCGGCCATGCAGGTTATCATGGGGATACCTAGGTGCACCCATGTTACACCCCTTTTAGGCGGCCTGCACTGGTTGCCGGTTGTTTTCCGGGTGAGATTCAAGGCATTAATTATGACCTTTAAAGCACTCCATGGCTTAGGCCCAGGATACTTGCGAGACCACCTACTGCCACTGGTAGCCTCCCATAGTCCAATACGATCCCACAGAGTTGGCCTCCTCAGGATGCCATCAGCCAGACAGTGTCAGCTGGCAACCCCCAGGGGGGGAGCCTTCTCTCTGAGAGCACCTTCCCTTTGGAATGAACTTTCCCCGGAGCTTCACATAATTGCCAACCTCCCATCCTTCCGGCATGCCCTAAAAAGCTGGCTTTTTCAGCAAGCCGGCCTGGCTGGAACAAAATAACTTATTAATTTTAATTCCAAATTGAATTTATTTTATGTCATGTCTAAATTGTTAATTAATTTATTGCTTGTTGCTTATTGGATTCTTTATTTAATCTCTTTTTAACTTTTGTTTCTTATGTTGTACACTGCCCTGAGTCCTTTGGGAGAAGGGCACCATATAAATCCAATAAATAAAATAAAATAAAATAAATCAAGCATGCGTGGAGAGGGAGGTTGGGTATATATGTGCAGGGGGAAAGAGGGGTGCAGGAGGGTGCAGAGGATGTAGCACACCCTGTGCCTCATTTTTGATTTCAGGAGGCTTCAGGGAGGCCTGCTAGGCCCCAAACGGGGGGGGGGGCAGGGGGATCATGTGCATGTGTGTGTGGAGCACTCATACATGAGGGAAAGGAGAGCAAGGCGCATTGCATGTGCATGTATATGGGGGCACATTGCATTGTAGGCGTGGTGATGTGTGTATGCCCTATTGCATGTGCAGGCACAATTTTATCATGCAAGAACAAAAAAGTTAGCCATCACTGCCTTGGGACATTACAAATGTCCTAAATACATTCCAGTCAAAAAGTACCCAAATTTTGATCACGTAACGATAGCAAAACTGCAACAGGTGTAAATGTGGGGACTGATTGCAAGTAATTTCTTTCAGTGCTGTTACAACTTTGAAGAATTACTAAATGAATGGTTTTAAAGTGTGGACTGCCTAGAGTAATGGAATATTTAAATTCCCTTTATTCTCATCAGGAAGACATTGAATAATGGTGATTTTAAAACTTTCCAGCAGGTCCTCTCTATATTCTTGTACAGGTACTTCAGTGTGATCTAAAACATTAAAGGAGGGGTTCCCAGTCTTTTAAAGAAGGGGCTCCCAATCTTGGCAACCATAAGACAGGTGAACTTCAACTCCCAGATCCACCCGTCTTAAGGCTGCCAATATTGCAGACTCCTATTCTAAAATAAAGGAAGAGCTGCAACCCATTTGAATGTGGTGTCTGCACTTTCCAAATTTTACAGGCGTGTTTTGAAAATATTTTGTTGACTGTTTCAAAACAAATATGTCCATCAAGCCTGTCTTTGTTTTAGTTTTGAGGAAGCTTTGTTCATACAACAGCATTCTCTGGGGTGCCTCAAATGATGAAATTCAAATATTTTACTATCGGTTCTGTGGGTGTGGCTTGGTGGACATGGCTGGGGAAGGATACCGCAAAATCTCCACTCCCTCCCCACTTCAGGAGAAGGATATTGCAAAATCTCCATTCCCTCCCCACTCCAGGGGAATGATACTGCAAAGTCTTCGTTGCCATCCCACTCCAGGAGAAGGATTCTGCAAAATCCCCATTTCCATCCACTCTGGGGCCAGCCAGAGATGCCATTTGCCAGTTTTCTGAACTACTGAAAATTTCCACTACTGGTTCTCCGAACTACTCAAATTTTCCACTACTGGTTCTCCAGAACCTGCTGAATATCACCCCTGGGTGCCTCTTGTGTCAAAATCTCTTAAGGGCAAGGCGGCCTGTTCACAAAATAATGTGAATAATAAATAAACAAACAAATCTTTAGTGTAATGTCATCCCATTTGCACATGCACGGGTGGCTAAGTGACTTCGCACTATGAATCACGCAGGTTTTGACACATACTGGATGGCACCCTTTGCAAGCTTCCATCTCACATTGGATTTCAACTTCAATTTTCTGGAATCAGTTTCTATTTAGACAATAAGAGGCTTGCCTAATTATTTTCTCCATTTGTTCCTCTTTCTTTAGGGGTCACTTTGGATTGCATTAGTTGCCTAGATCAATGCCCTCTTGCAAATATTTTAAATTGCAGCTTCAATCAGGCTCGCTTTGCTGACCTTTCAAGTCAGAGGCACTGGACCAGGAGTAAGTTGCCTACAGTAATCCCTAAAGTTGCCATTCTGAAAGTGGAATAAGATGGAGAGGAGCTGCACTAACTTAGCAAGCCTTGTGTGCAAGCTGATTTGTTTAATAATGAGAAATAAGGACGTTGCAGGAGAGAAATTATTTTGCCTCATTTGTTTAGACCCGCCATCTCCCAAAGCTTTGTAGAATGCTGACTAAAGGGCATGTAGAAACGGCTCAGCAGAAACTGCCTGGATCTATTGTAGTTTTGTCTTTACAAAATATATGCTGAAAATATAAAAGGACTGGAGAAATGACTATCTTCCCAGTAGGTAGTCTATTAAAACAAAGTCCTACAAACTTCTTACGACTACCACCATGAGACAAAAAAATGCCCTCCAGATGCATAATTCATGTTCTATAATTTTCTCTGCTTCAAAATTATACTTCCGTGACTGGCCTGATCTTTGCTTCACTTAAATGCAGTCTTCTCTGCTCAGAAATATTGCTTGTATTTCAGTTTGGGCAAATGGCCACTATAGTTTGCTAAATCTGTGGGGAGAACAGAGATGAAATGCAATTAGTATTTCATGTTCTGGTTCCAAAGTCTTCTGTATTGCATTAAAAAAAGTACCTGGAAGTTGGTTAAGGAGAACGGTGTGCTAAAATCAGCTTGTATCAGCTGAAAAGAACTGATTGCTATTTTTTTCTGGAATTTTGCGAGCTGGTTGAGAGCAGAACTGAGGCATGTGCTTAGTGCACTGATCAGCTGTTGAACAGCACAGTGGTGGCAATGGATCCATGCAGTCTGGTGCGTAACATTTACCAGTACATCACTGCCAAAGGCAAACGTTTAGTAGTCTACAAGAAACTGTAGCATCTAGAACATATCAAGAGATGTTGAACATTAGTTGCACAAGGAGTGGTCTTCCTTTACTCTTTGTTTTTGTTATTAGTTGTGAAGCCGTGTCCGATCCATTGCGACCCCATGGACAACATTCCTCCAGGCCTTTCTATCCTCTACCATCCTCTAGAGTGCATTTAAGCTCACGCCTACTGCTTTGGTTACTCCATCCAGCCACCTCATTCTCTGTCGTCCGCTTCTTCTTTTGCCCCCATCTTTCCCAGCATTGGGCTCTTCTCCAGTGAATCCTTCCTTCTCATTAGGTGGCCAAAGTATTTGAGTTTCATCTTCAGGATCTGGCCTTCTAAAGAGCAGTCAGGGTTGATCTCCCCTAGGATTGACCGGTTTGATCACCTTGCAGTCCAAGTTCAAAGGCATCAATTGTTTGGTGCTCAGCTTTTCTTATGGTCCAATTTTCACAGCCATAGATTGCAACAAGGAAAGCCATAGCCTTGACTCTACACACTTCCATACTCTTTTTCTGTGGTTATTTCATTCTGTCTAAAGCTTAGATTCAAAGATGTATATGAAGTCCATGTCAAACTGTTCCAAGGCAGTACATCTTTCCAGCAGTGAAGACATTGAAGCCAGAACCAAAGTGGGTTTTTTTTTAGTTCCCATGATTTAGATTAATTTTTCTACCACTTAGGCTGATAACTTGTGTCCAATGCAATTTTACAGAACTATGTTGATAAGTAACTAAAGAACACTGAAGATGAAATTAGTAAGATTACAATCTGAAATTAGTTAAGCACATCCTTGAAATCTGAGAAAAGGAATAAAGTTGGACCTGACTCCAAAGACTACATGAACAAGACCAAGTAATTTTCTTAGTAATTGCATAAAAATGGTTTGCTGTTATCTTCTAGGATTTAAGTTTGTTTTTCCCAGGCTTGTCTGCAAAATTGTATTTTCCTAGTTGTTCATTATCCAAAAATTAACCACAGATCAAAACTTGATTAGCATTTTGAAATCATCATCCCATCATCTGGGTAATGTCCCTTGCTAAAGATTGATTTCCCTATAGAATGAGCACCTTTATGAAGGACTAAAACAGTAGTAGTCAACCTGGTCCCTACCACCCACTAGTGGGTATTCCAGCTTTCATGGTGGGCAGTAGGGATTGTGTCCGATACGAAAGTGGGCAGTAGGTATTAAAAGGTTGACTACCCTTGGAATAAATGCTCCACTTCAAACAAATCTCCTCTCTAAAATATTTTCTTGCAAAACATATTTCTTAGGGTTTTCTTATGTGTATGTTTATTGAAAGCATGATTTCTTTTTTGATTATTTTCTCTTGAGATATTCCATCTTTCTTTTGTGGGGTAAAATCTACAGGTCTTGATGAAACGGCAAATTACTTTCCTTAATAGTATAAAGCTATCCTCTTTTTGCTTGTGATGCGTCTGAAATATTTTTATATTGTTACTTTTCTGTAGCTGAATTCTGTTTTTCAAAAGGATTCAGGTGTGTTGCTATAGATTTTTTTCTTTGTCTTAACAAGTACTCCTTGCTTAACCTCTGGTCATTTACCACTCAAAATTATAACCAGCTCCTCAAAAGCTAGTTATAATCGGATTTTGAAACTCTAATGGGCACACATACATACACACACTGTCACCTGATCAAAATTGGGTACCTGGTAACTGCCTCACATTTATGGCCATTTACAGCATTGTGCAGTCATATAACTGCAATTTTTGGCTTTTTTCAAAGGAGGGAGGAAGATTTTGCTCTTCTGGTTTCCATAAAGAAAATCATTTGGATAAAATGGATTAATTTAGTGATCAGAGCATTTTCTTTAATAGAATAGAATAGAATTCTTTATTGGCCAAGTGTGATTGGACACACAAGGAATTTGTCTTTGGTGCATATGCTCTCAGTGTACATAAAAGAAAATTATGCATTCATCATGAATCATAAGCTACAACACTTAATGATAGTCATGGGGTATAAATAAGCAATCAAATCATACTAGGAAACAATCAATATAAATTGTAAGGATACAAGTAACAAAGTTATAATCATACAGTCATAAGTGGGAGGAGATGGGTGTTAGGAACAATGAGAAGATTAATATTAATAGTAATGCAGACTTAGTAAATAGTTTGAAAGTGTTGAGGGAATTATTTGTTTAGCAGAGTGATGGTGTTTGAGAAAAACTGTTCTTGTGTCTAGTTGTTCTGGTGTGCAGTGGCGTTTTGATGGTAGGAGTTGAAACAATTTATGTCCAGGAGGTGAGGGGTCTGTAAATATTTCCACAGCCCATGACGCATGCAGTATATAGGTCCTCAATGAAAGGCAGGTTTGTAGTAATTGTTATTTCTGCAGTTCTAATAATCCTCTGAACTCTGTGTCTGTCTGTCTTGTTGGGTTACAGAACCAAACCAGACAGTTCTAGAGGTGCAGATTTCAGACTCATTGGAAAGTATTGCAGAACAGCTTAGATATTAAGTAAAAAATGCATAAATAGTGTAACAAAACACTAAAACAAATGTCCACATGTTCAAAAGGAAATAATATATATGCTTTTGTGGGGAAGGTTCATAAATTAATAATGCTATCAAAAGTTATCTCCATTTGGATCAACCAGTATTAGCCCCGGTATGTAACATGCAAAATGGTTTGGAGAAACAAAGTTGTATAGTTGTGTTTTTATATTTAGGGATGAATTGCACTTTCAACTTGAGATCAAGTCACATATACGGTAGCCTGAAATTGGCCAGAGAAATATATGAATCTTATGAACCAATATCATCTGGATCCAAAGCCTAGATTATTCTAAATGAGGAATTCACCTTCAGCACTTGTCTTTCACGGCCTTTTCTCTCTTTCAGATAAATAATGCAATTTCCTTTTGTCATCTAAGTGATATTCTTATCCTTAAAGCGATGCCAGTGATTGAATACATGTCTGCAGCAATTCCTCTGATCACCAGATGAAAGATATTTTATCAAGGCAGAATATTATTCTAATTAAATACAGAATGGCTGAATCAGATGGTTTAAAGAGTAAATACACAGCAGGAGAAGGATGAAATAGGAGTCATTCTCAGCCAAGTCTCCCATTTCTCAGTAGGAGGTAAGAACTAAGTGCTAACAGGAGAAAGTTAAAGTGAGTCTTGTTAGACAGCTGATCTATACATTTCAAAAGCATTCCTGTGAGTCAGCTAACTTACTTGACCTGAATCCTCCCTATCAAGCAAATTTAGAACAAGTTTGTTCTATTGGGCTTTTATCTAATATCTGTTGTATTTCCAGTGATGGGAATGAGAGAGAAGGGAATTCTCTCTTGGGGCTAGATTGAAATTTCTAGCATAACTACAAAAGTTCTGCATATTATATTATTCAGATCGTAGTGAAAGGTCAATTTAATACTTTAAAAAATAAATTATAACACAATGTCCATTATTTTCAATTGCCCATTAAATTGGAGATTACATCACTGCCACAATTTACATTATTTTCATGATGTTGTTATGCAAGTTATTTATATGATACAAGTTTATGCCAAATCTACATGATTGCATAGTTAATTTATTGGTCAATTACATGTGAAAGATTCTGCATTAAGATTCTGTAAATCTAAGCTTCACTGCATATATATGGGGAGAAGGATGTTTTTTTCCATCTCGAGTACAAAATCAAGAAGCAGAGTCCAAGAAGAAATAGCTTAGCATTTTCTATTTTTTTTTAATTCAAAAAGTTTTGTTGGTTTTTACAATTTTTTTCAAGGAAAAGGGTACATAAGGTGCATAAGAAATATTTTGAAGGCATCCATATCGGGGGTGCAGGCCACTCCCAATGCTTCATACAAAAATTAATTATTTTTCCATATAAGACGGCA
>JAPKID020007137.1:0-10385 GCA_026931265.2 Tropidonophis doriae | reverse complement strand
GTTACAATCCCTTGCGCTGCGTAACGGAGTGAGCTCCTGTTACTTGTCCAGCTTCTGCCAACGTAGCAGTTTGAAAGCATTTAAAAATGCAAGTAGAAAAATAGGAACCACCTTTGGTGGGAAGGTAACTGTTCCATGCATCTTTGGCATTTAGTCATACCGACCATGTAACCACTGAGACATCTTTGGACAGCACTGGCTCTTCAGCTTTGAAACAGAGATGAGCACCGCCCCTAGAATAAGGAACAACTGGTACGTATGTGCAAGGGGAACCTTTACCTTTACCTTTTTACTATCTCCCTACTAGGGCTAAATGTCATAAAAAAGACACTGTTATTTGCCCCAAGGAGGTTACAAATTAAATATGGAGGGAGTGAAGGAGATGCACAGCAGGCAGTATAGAAAGGTTGAAGGAGGGGGGGGGGGCGGTGTTGATGCAGGTACACAATAGCGGACAAAAGATGCTGATGATACAGATGTATTTGGGCAGTAGAGCAGAAAGGCAGATTTTGAGAGAAAAGACAGTTGATGAAGGGGCAGAGAGACTAGGAGCTTTAGAACTGCCACAACTAGCAAAGGAGTTGGTATCTCTGATAAATGATTGCCACTTCTGCTGGTGCTTTAAAGCAATTTTGTCCACAATCAGGCCTCATTTGCATAATGAAAAACATCTGCACTATTTTTTTTTCTGCTCTGTTGCCAAAAATAGTTTTTGTGACTGCAGGATTTGCATATGGTTTACCACCCTCTTCCTTGCTCCCCAAAAATGTAAATTAACCCTTCCCTGAAGATGCCTTCCATGACTGCTGTTTAGAATTTTTTGCACAGAATAGTTAAGAACAGTAATTAGTGGCTCTAAAGAAAATGGCAGATTGCCACTCATCACTGACACATTTCTAGCAGCTTAAAGAGGTGTGTGTAAGCACTACAGTGTGCAATGCTTTGGGATACTTGTGGTTCCTGTCTAAAAACGTCCACTAGAAGCAATGATATTCCAGTGGTCTCAATATTCACAAGGACAAAGGCATATGTTTACCTCTACTTTCAAAGAGATGCTTTTTTTTTAATGAAACTGATTATTTTAGTATTATTTATTTCAAGGAAACACACCTTTGCATTCTTAATTGTACATTATTCTAATTCTTATAAAACCAGTTTTACTGCATTAACATAAGGCAGAAGACAAAAGATTTGTTCCAATAAGCTTATTGTCTGTTCTGAAAGCCAAAAGGATAGATTTGAACATTGGTGCTATCCCAAAATGCAGAATTTGATGGTAAGCAATGCAGAGAACTACACTTAGATGGAGAAAACTGGTGCACAAATATAGAATAGGTGGTACTTGACTTTCAATACTACTTGAGAAAGTGTCTTGGTAGACCACAAATTAAACATCAGTCCACACTACAGTGTAGCTGCAAAAGAGCTAATGCAATCTTGCTGAATCAACAAAATTATAGTGTCAAAAACATAGGAAGTAGGAGTGGGATTCACTTGCCTTCCCTACTAGTTTGCAAATGTGACCTCTGTGCATTTTCACAGCCTTCTTTTTGAAGAAAAAGGGGTCTAAATGGGATGCAGTAGAGCCGGGGTAAGTGGGCGGGGCCACCCACAATTTCTGCTACCAGTTCAGGTAATCTAGTCTGAACTGATAGAATACCATGATAGGAAGTGATATTTCTGCTTTATGTATCATTGGCCAGACACCTGGAAAACTGCATCTAGTTCTGGTTGCTGCAATACAAATACACTGAGAAATTGGAAGGGGCACAGAGTGATGAAAGAGCAGAAAGATTTGGAAGTTAATTCTAATGAAGGTAGTTTAAATAAGCTAGTAGCCTAAAGAAAAGAAGACTAAATGGCAGTGGTGGGTTACGACCAGTATGGGTATGGGTGTACCGGTGCCTGCTGGGAGCACTGGGTACCAGTCCAGTCCAGTGCTGCGGGGGGGGGGAGCTGCCTGCCCTCCTTACTGGTATTTGAGCTCCTTGGCGCTTATGTGCATACGCATGGAGCATATGGAGTCTGTGTGATACTCCACTGAGCAGCTGGAGCATTGTGGAGACGTCGCAGAGTGTTGCAGGAAGTAAGGACACATGTGGGCGCTGCGCACATGTGTGTGCATGCTGCACACATTCATGTGGTAGACGTCGGGCCCATTGCACAATACCGGTTGCAATGGGATCCGGAACCGACCACTGCTAAGGGGGCACATGAAGCAGCCATCAAATACACGATGGGCTAACAAAAAGAGGGAGGTGGAAGTTCAAGAGGTGGAAGTTCCACAGGATGAGCTACAAGAGGGAAAAAAGAGGACTCACCATGAAAGCTATTAAACAATAGCTCCATCCCTGGAAGTTTGAAGCCGACTATTTTTATCTTGGACAGCATGAGAATTTATATCCTGGGTCGGGAATTGGTCTGGAATTGCTTCCAAACACAGAATTCTATGATAAGACTTTCTCAGTCATGCCTATTTACAGTTCGCATGATATGAAACAAAATCCCATCAGTTGTTTCTCACTTTTTTGAATAGTAGCAGGCAAAAACAGTCCCCATAAGAATTATTTGCCTCTCGTATAGATACTGAAGGGGACGTGGTGGCTCGGTGGCTAAGATGCTGAGCTTGTCGATCAGAAAGGTCGGCAGTTCGGCGGTTCAAATCCCTAGTGCCACATAACAGAGGGAGCTCCCGTAACTTGTGCCACCTTCTGTCAACTTAGCAGTTTGAAAGCACGTAAAAATGCAAGTAGAAAAATAGGAACCACCTTTGGTGGGAAGGTAACAGCGTTCTACGCGCCTTTGGCTTTTGGTTATGCTGGCCACATGATCACTGAGACGTCTTCGGACAGTGGTGGCTCTTTGGCTTTGAAACGGAGATGAGCAACCGCCTCCTAGAATCGGGAACAACTAGCACATATGTGTGAGGTGAACCTTTACCTTTTACTGATATTGAAATATCCCCAACACCCTTCTCTTCCCTATAGTTGATCTGCTGGATTTCACTGGCAAAATCATAGAAGAGAAAAAATATTACTCCTTTCACTATACTGTAAACCAACTGAAATGGGATCTTCTATGATTTCTTTAAATTTCAAACATAAAAATATATGGTTCGTAGATATTAATTAGGGAATTATCCAGTCAGATACCTGGAGAAAAGAAGAAATGGAGGAGGAAATATCTTGTCTTGCCAACTCCTCAGCAGGAGGCTACCTCTTCTCTCTGTCCCCATCTCCTACTTGTGGAATAAACATCTTGGATGAAAATCAGGAAACCCTACAATCTTATATTCTGCCAATGCAAACCTAGGCTGCCTCATCAGAGGGATTACTGTACATCAAGATGATGTTAAGTGTTAGTACCACTTTATACTGCATCTAGTCCTGGTCACCGTAATTCAACAAGATGTTGAGACTAGAAATGGTGGAGAGAAGAGCAACAAAGATAAGGGGGTCTAGAGGCTAAGCATAACAGTTGAGAGACCTAGCTATGCCTGGTCAAACAAAGAGAAGGACTAGGTGATATGATAACTCTCTTTCAATACTTGAGGGGCTGTTACAGAGAAGCAGGTGTCAATCTATTCTCCAAAGCACCTGAGGGCAGGACAAGAAGCAACGGATGGAAACTAATGAAGGAGAGATCCAACCTAGAACTAAGGAGGAATTTCCTGACAGTCAAAGCAAATAATCAGTAAAATGGCTTGCTTTCAAAAGTTGTGGGTGCTCTTAACATGGGAAGTTTTCATGACAACTATTTATCTTGGATGACATAAGGTCTCCTCTGTCACCTGTCAGGAAGTTTTGAGATTTGGGTTAATGTTAGCATTCCAAAAATCACCCAGAATTAAATCAGAGTCTAAGGCAGAGCTCTCCTTAATGTTCCAATTTAATAAGAAAGACATGTTGGACAAATCTGTTGAAACCCGAATCTGAAAGCTTCCTGGGTTTCCACCCATTTGAAAGTTCATGATCTTGTCCCTATTCCCCACTAATGAAACAGCATAGTAAAGAAAGAGAGTTTGTGGCAGGCCAAAGATGCTGAAAGAAATATGACTGCAGGCGTGAAACATGCCTTGAGTAGGGAGTTGGACAAGAAAAGCTTCAAGGTCACTTCCAACCTTATTCTATGTTCTTCGTTGAGTCAGACCATGTGCATTTTAACATATGGCTTGAGCCTAAAGCATACAAATAATATTTATATGGATCTTGCTCCCTTCTTCCTCATCCTTGTCAATTTCAATGTGACTCTTGTTTTAATGTTTAACGTTTGATATAGTTGTGTTTTTATGATGCCCATCTAACCTGGAGGTCACCTCCAAGTGAGATGAGCAGCATGTAAATTTAATAAATAAATATTCCCTTTTTTTTTTTCAACTGTGTCATCCTAGCCCAATGTAGCTCCAGTATATTAGAGGGAGTGTAAATCTCTTCTCTTTGATTGCTCAAACGTCTCTGGAACCTCTTTGGCTCCTCTTAATCCCATGATGACCTCCCAAAGAAAGATATGCAGAAGAGCGTCTATGACAATTTGCTGCAACCAACTCTCCACGACCAATTCCATGTGGGATAAGGCAACTGTTTCTTTGATATTATTTCCAGTGACAACAATGGAAATAATGTCAAAGAAACAAGGGTGGGTAACATTTATGGCGATGGGGCTACATGGGGCTCCCCTTGAGGTGCATTCAGAGGCTCCAGTTAGTGCAGAATGCAGCCGCGCGGGGGATTTCAGGAACATCTCGAAGCTCCCATGTAACACCTCTCCTGCGTGAGCTGCACTGGCTACGGTGGCCTTCCAGGTGCGCTTCAAGGTGCTTGTCACTATCTTTAAATCGCTCCATGGCTCAGGACCTAGTTACTTGCAGGACCACCTTCTGCCACACACCTCCCACCGACCGATTCGCTCCCACAGAGAAGGCCTCCTCAGGGTGCCGACCGCCGGTCAATGCCGGCTGGCAACGCCCAGGAGTTGGGCCTTCTCTGTGGCCAGGCCCACCCTCTGGAACAAACTCCTCCCCGAACTCTGCACCATCATGGACCTTCCCCTCTTCCGCTGCTCACTTAAGACACACCTTTTTCAACAAGCTGGACTAGCATAGAATTTAGATCTAGGAGCGATAGAGCTTCAGCGAAATTAGGTTTTAAATGGGTATTTTAGCACAGGTTGTTCATTTAATCTCTTTTTAACTTTTGTAGATTTATTTATTTATTGTGGTTTTTAATGTCCTGGGCACCGCTCAGAGTCCGTCCCGACGGAAATTGATGCGGTCTATAAATTGAATAAATTTGAATTTGAATTTGAATCCACCTGTGACCTTACTTCCAAGTCGATCCCTGTTCTTTACCTGTTCCTTTAGTCTGGTAACTCTGCACATGTACACACTGGGAACAGGCTCCAGCTGTTCATCTGCCTCACTGATTTCTGGCTCTGAAGGCAGCTGATAACTGGCATAAGGCTCTGGCCCCCTCTCTGCCTCCGACACAGATTCCCTCATCAGACCCTTCCCCAGACTCCAGGATTGGCCCATATCCCTCCCCAGCCTCCTTACTGCCGAATCTGATACCAGCTCTCCTGGCCATTGGCGGGCCACAACACAAGATAACAGGCGTGTGGTTAGTGAATTCTGAGAGGTGAAGTCCAGACATCTTAAAATTGTCAAGATTGAAAAACACTGATCTAAGCAATAGCTTGAGGCAGAGAGCCCGTTTGATGTAGTGGTTAAGGTGCTAGCTGGAAACCAGGAGACTGTGCACTATAGTCCCACTTTAGGCATGAAAACTGGCTGGAGGACTTTGGGCCAGTCACTCTCAACCCAACCCACCTCACGGAGTTGTTGTTGTGGGGAAAAAGGGAAGAAGGAAGGAGTATTGTGTGTGTTTGCTGCTTTGTTATTTTAAAAATAAACAAACTGAGGTGAGGTCCAAAGATAGTCTTAGATGACAAATTAGAGTTATTTGAAAGAAAAGGACCAGGTCCCCCATTTAACTCCAACACACTGCTGCCCCAATTTTCATGATGTTTGTTCATCCAGACTCAGTTCTAGTTCCCGTCAAATAAATACTGGTAGCTCTTATTTCAAGTTTAGCATTTCTTTAAATGTTCCAGCATTGCTGCTTCAAACATTTGCATTCTGGGGTTTTCAGTCTCCATATCAGAATCAGGGATCCTTTGTGCCTGCCCTTGCTAAAATGATTGCAAAGTTCTTTCCATGCTGAGTCTACCCTGATTTTTGAGACTCCCTAGTGTCCTTTTGCAATGATTCACATATGACGTTTATAACGAACAGTGCTTGGAGATTAGCACAAAGGGCATTTCTCATCATTTCCCTCTCAACCTCTGAGTTGTCTTCTCAATCTCTGAGTTGTCTTGTTCTTTCTTCTAGGTTCCCATTCCCCATTGGAGCTGCACCAACACAGCTTAATTTTCACTGACCATCCAGCCTAAATAGATAAGCTCTGAGATCATATTAAAGTTAAAAGTAACGGTAAAGGTTCCCCTCACACATATGTGTTTGTCATTCCCAACTCTAGGGGGTGGTGCTCATCTCCGTTTCAAAGCCAAAGAGCCAGTGCTGTTTGAAGATGTCTCTGTGGTCATGTGGCTGGCATGACTAAATGCCAAAAGTGCATAGAGTGCTGTTACCTTCCCACCAAAGGTGGTCCCTATTTTACTTGCATTTTTACGTACTTTTTAACTGCTGGGTTGGCAGAAGCTGGGACAAATAACAGGAGCTCAGTACATTACGTGGTGCTAAGGATTCAAATTGCCAAACTGCCGACCTTTCTGATCGACAAGCTCAGTGTCTTAGCGACTGAGCCACAACGTCCCTAGTAAGATCATATTACAGGCAATTATAATAATCCAACTGATTAGTTAAATTACTGGAATTAGATGAAGCCTAACCTGATAATGAAATGTTAACTAGAAGTTAAATACAAGTGACAGGATAGGTTTGAGCCTATATTTGTTTAATATACAATAAACTTGTGGGAAGGCATTGGTGTCTGTTGCATTTAGATTCCTTAGAAAGAGAGAACAAAGGACTTTCCCTCCAGCTGGTTCATTTATTTTATGATGAATAAAAAGACTTTTTCAGATTAAAGCAGATGTTATGGAAATCTGGTCCTGTAGCAAATCTGGATTTGGGACAAAACCTGGTTTATGTGCTATAAATCCTTTAACTTCCTTTATGAGTAAAACAGTGTCCATTTAAGTATTCTTTTAATACAGTTGGTTTGAAATAGGATGGAAAGCAGTATGACAAAATAATGATATTTCAAACTTCTGCAGGTCATATAATGAAGCAACCTGATTCAACCCTTCTGTGTCAGTACCAGAAAAATGTACTTTGTGCAAAAAAGATAATTTGTGGTAAATGTTAGGCTTGTGTTATACATATATGTTACTACCCATGCTTAGTGGTTTAGTGTAGAGTTGGTGGCTGCTGGAGTAATACATGAGCTGACTGAATTGGGTCCATGGTGATATGTTTTTAGTGGCATTACTAATCTGTATTCAGACCGGCCGAGTATGGTTTGAGGTCAATGGAAATGCATGAGAACCAGCTGCATTCAAACATCACTTATTTCAAAACTAATTTGTAATTCCATGCATGAGTAAATTTCACTTATGCTTTGATAATAATGGGCATACTTTATCAGTCCCATCTAGATACGCTGAATTTGGGGGCTACCTGTTTCCAATTAACACAGTAGCTGGATTTACACATCACACTATGCCATAATAGGTTCAGTTTTGGCCTTGCATGTTGTGTGCACCCAGCGGAACTCATGGTTTATTAAACAAGCCGTTGTATCAAATGTTAGCTTCGTGTGCTTTCTCAACAGCATTTGTTTTCTTGTGATGACTTTAGTATTTGTTCACTGAAGGCTAAAGTACAAATTGCATTCACTTGGGCAGGACTGATAATGATTTGGACCGCAGTCAGGATTTTTTACCAACTGGTGCCAGTGTGGGATTTCCTCCCCAGTTCTGCCAAAATAAACACCAGCTTCAAAAGAGGGATTTTCCTTTATTTTCTTAGAAAAGGAAATGGTTCAAAAGCTATTCTGTGTTTCTCCTGTTCTGATATTTATTGGTTCTTCCCCAACTGATCCAAAGGTATCTGGATATGAGATACTACTTGAGAGAAGGATTGGTTGTCCTAGTAGACCACAGATCATGCACGAGTCAACAATGTGCTAATGCAATCTTGGGATGCATCAGCAGAATATAATGATGAGATCTGTACAATATCATGGGAAAATGATCATTGTTGCATCTGCAATATTGTATGCTGTAAGCAGGATGCTGAAACTGGGAAGAATAGATAATGAATGATAAAAGTGTTGGGCAGCTTGGAAGCGAAATCCTATGAACATATATTAAAATAATGAGTATGTTGAGTTTAGAGACAATAAGGCTAAAGGAAGACATGGCAGCAGTCTTCCATACCTGAATGGTTATCACAAGAAAGAAGGGTGGATTTATTCTCTAGTGCACCTGAGTTTCAAAGAACCACTAAACATAGAGCATAGAATAATAGGATTGGAAGAGGACTTGTATGTCTTCTAGTCCAACCGCCTGCCGAAGAAAGAGACCCTATGTAATTCCAGACAAATAGGTGTCTGGATTTCTTGAAAACCTCTAGTGATGGAGCACCCACAATTTCTGGAAGTAAACTGTTCCACTGATTGGCTCTCTCTGTAATCATCATCCACCCATTATTTCTTGTCTTTCCCCCAGTGTCCTTTTCAGGATAGATTGAACCTCTTTTCTCTGTGACAGTCCCTCAAGTATTGGAAGACTGCTATCATGTTACATCTAGCCCATGGTGGGTCTCTATATTTTTTTACTACTGGTTCGCTCATTCGCGTGATGCTTCTGCTCATGTGCAGAAGTGTCCACACAGGTGGGCAGAGCCTCCTGCCCGCCGCCACTACCGGTTCGCCCACTCCAGGCCGAACCGGGAGCAGCCCATCTCCGGTCTAGTCCTTCTCTTTGTTAGTCTAAGCATACCTAGCTTCCTCAATCATATGGTTTAGCCTGTAGACCAGTGTTTCTCAACCTTGGTAACTTTAAGCCCTGTGGACTTCAACTCCCAGAATTCCCCAAATTGTGGAAGTTGAAATCCATAGGACTTAAAGTCGCCAAAGTTGAGAAACACTGCTGTAGACCCTTATCATTATTGTTGCTGTTCCCTGCATTCTTTCTAGGCCCTCAACATCTAAGTGGAAGTTTACAGAAGCCCACACTCAAAATAAGGAGGATGTGGGAGCTATTAAGCAGTATGTGTCATAGAGTCCTGAGTCCTGTCCCCCGTCCCAATGGTTTTGAAGCAGAGGTTGGATAGCCATTTGTCTGGGATGGTCTGAGGATTGAACTAGAACTTCCAGTCCTATTAAAGAAAAACCAGTGCATGCAGTTAAACCTACAGCTAGCATTTCTCTCTCTCTGTGTCTCTCTTCCATTCCCCACCCCACAGCCTCGGCAAGGAGAAACTGTTATTAATTTTAATTAATTGTTCTCTATATAATGTAGATCTCTAAATCCATCTAATACAAACTTCTAAGGAAGCTGTAAAACCTGGACACTCTAGCAATGCAGGATTTGGCCTGTTCTCTTAAAGTATTTGTATGTATCAGGTTGTGAGCTACAAAAATGTAAATGCACTACAGGCAGTCCTTGTGTGCATGTTTGTGTATCTAAAAGCATACAGGGTCTTAGCTGAGACCAGACTTGCCCTTCCTGTGTTGATGTGAAAGTCTTGAAAGAGGCTGCAATTCCCATTTGCTCTAATAAAGCAAAGGTTATAGTCTCTTATGGATTTCTACTTACATTCTGGCTTGACAGGGTTTTGAGTTGGGAATCTGGTCGCAAAACCTGGTTTATTATTGTTGTAGTTTTTATTTCTGTGTTGCTTTTGCTCCAAAAAGAACCCATAGAATTGTTGAAAACGTAATAAAGACAATCTCCCATAAAATAAAAACAAGGAGAGTGCATTAAAATAGAATTCACTGAAAAGACAGACTTCTCTTAGAACAGCTGTTACACTACATTTTTGTCGCCCTTCTGAGACCCTATGGGATTTGTGCATAAATATCATGCTGGAGGTGCAGATTCAACAATGCTGACTCTTCTGGACCTCCTGACTTACTAACAACAACGACTTACTTTCTACTTCTTTTCTAAGAAGTAGAAAAATGTAGCTAGAAAATTAAAGGTTTTCTAGATATCATTTCATGGAGCATGTTCTGCCTCAAGTGGCAAAGTGTTCTGCCTCAAGTCACCTCAATGGCAAAAAGGGTAAGGTTCTACATTTAGGCAACAAAAATGAAATGCACAGGTACAGTATAGGTGGTACCTTGCTCAATAGCAGTAAC
>JAPKID020007136.1:0-10385 GCA_026931265.2 Tropidonophis doriae | reverse complement strand
TTAATTCCTCTAATGGGAGAAGCACAGCCTATGAGAGATTGAGGGAGGGAGAGAGAGAGAGAGAGAGAGATGGGGGGAATGACTAGAGGCAGAAGGTGAGAGAGCTACGAAAGCACTAGCTTGAGAATTTCAGTCAGGAGAAGAGCTTCCAGATATCAAGGAAAGAGACTTCCGATTGAGTTGTAAGTACCTTGCCTAACTTTAATATTTTGAGTGTCTCACAAGAATCACAACTAACAGATTCTCCTTAACTGCTTACAACATAGTAAATCAATAAAGACAAATGAATCTAAATTTTATTTTTTTAAATATTTGAAATATTTGAATAGTATTTTTCTCTCTCAACCAAACATTTGAAGATATTTTTTAAAGTTAAAAATGGTATATTTATCGTTTGAAATAAGTTTTCTTATAGCCACTGAAAAGAAGATAAAAGTTCACTGAACTAAGTTTTAACATATGGACATGCCCATTTTTGGTATGTATGTGTGTTTCTAGATTTCAAAGGAAGCTGATCCACATGAATATTTATAATGATTTGTTTTGATGCGCTAAAATTTTTGGGTATAAATATAGCTAAATAAATTCTGTCTTCAGGTCTGTTTATATCATTGCATACAATCAAGGCATACAATGGAGAGTTATGTAGATGTCAGGTTGTATCCTGGTATATTTTGCTATTACAAGCATAGTTTGAAAAATGAGACATTTTAATGCTCCAATGTATTTGGAATCTACAATTCTGATATGGAAGACTTGCTCTAGATTCGGATATTAGGTTGAGGGACACACTTTGCACATGCTCAGAATATTCTTCTTTCAATCCATTTGTATTTGAAGAAAAAATGTCCCTTTCAAATGCTATTTGGAATTAGAAACAATTTTAAATGATTGAAAGTTCTTCGGTTTAATTCTTAAAAATAGAGTGGTAGAAATGCGTTCTGTTTCTGGTGCTACTCCCTTTGGTAGAGAGAAGCAAAATAGATACAAAATAGATGCAGCATTTTTAACCTAGACAAGCTGTAACAATTCTGGCTTTAAGACTCAATTGATAGCAGCTGCTAGAAAAGAAGCTTGTTTGCCTACATTTTTGCTATAGATTTCCACTTGTTGCTATGGTGGACTGTCTGTTTCAATAATTTGGCCTGGCACAGCTTGTCTGCATAGACTCTTAAATTTTATTGAACAATTCAGCTGAAACAGAACAAAATTAGGAAGTTTTCGTTGTTTGGCTCATTGAAGTGGTTTTATTGCAGTTATAAGAGCTGGTAGAATTATTGCCCCAAAAGTTTTCCTTTTAGTGTAGAGAGTGCTATTTCAAGCCACTTGCCTATTTGTATTCTGGAGTGCGTGCACTGACAAGTTTTTCATCTGCCCCTTTGAAAAGGAATTCTTGCAGTGCAGGATGTGAAATGAACTCTTACTAAAGATTAACCAATCAGAATTTCTCATTAATACAAAAATGCCACAAAAGGGCAGGAAAAATGATTATTTTGGCCAGCAATTTTCCAGTTCTATGAAAGAAAGAGAGATGCACATTTCTTCTTGTTGTTGTAATCATCAAACACTCGTGTCTCCCACCTCACCCCAATTAGACTATAGAAGGTTCAAGTTGGATAGCACTTCTGTATAAAATATTTTGGTTAAGCAATTCAGATCTAACTACAATGAGAAAAGAAAAGAAGGCGAAACTTTTGAAAAAATTAATATGTCTGTATAAATAAAATCAAACATCTCCATTCAGTTTATTTTGAAATTTACTTCATTCCTGCAGTTCTTAGTAAATGTTAGTTGTTTGGATAGGAAGAGCTTAGTACAAAGTAATGATTTACCTGTATATTATACTATGGGGTAAATTGAGTAAGGGTTAAACATAACTCCACAACCTTTGTAACATATTTAAATTAAACACTTAAGATCACTTAGCACAGTGTTTTCTTGATTAAAGTATGTGAAAACTTTCTGAATATTATAGAATTATCTCCATTTATCTCCATCTCCAAAGAAAAATATATCTTGCTTGTGAACATTTGGGATAAGCTGCAAAGGGTACATTATGAAAAAGTATTAAATTAGAGAGTAGGGTTAATGCAGTCTATTTTATTTCTAAGCATGTTAGATATTTCACTGCAATTCTGTTATTTACCAAAAGGTTCTTAGATGTATCATATAAAGAAAAAAGTCTTGGATTTATTTGCTTTTACTTGTACTTTTCAGGACCAGCTTTTAATCCAAAAGAATTAATGCTTAAACACCTTTCAGTCTTCTTTGAAAACTAATGGCATATGGCAAATGAAGAGATGTTTATTTTAATGAATGTAACATCAAAGCTTCAAATGTTTTAAAGTTTATATTTAGTATTCCAAACATGCAACACATCTGAAATAGTTTTAAATCTATTAAAACTTTTTAAAAAGTAAAAGTTCCTCTGGTGCTTTTTTTTCAAAATCATGTCACAAATTATATCCTCCCCAACTATCAATAATGTTTTACTAATCAAATTGTTACTTTGTTTCATTAATAGTGCTTAATTTTTTTCTTATTGTGTCATAACTATTAAGCAATAAGTAGCCTTATTCTTGGAATTTAATAGGTTTATCTTCCTTATTTACAGTAACTAAATGGTATATATACCATATTTTTCAGAGTATAAGATGCACCTTTTTCCCTCAAAAAAGAGGCTGAAAATTTGGATGCGTCTTATACACTAAATACAGCAATACCTCTCAATACCCCATCCCCTTCACCAAAATGCACCAAAGTGTATAGCTTTTAGAAGGTTTTCAGAAAGCTCCCGGGGGCTGGGGAGGGCAGAAATGAGCAAAAAATTGGCCGTTTTTTACTCAGTTTTGCCCCCCTCCCCAGTACCCTGGAGCACTATATAAGCCTCCTAAATGTATCCATTCCCCCCTTTTTTGACAAAAAATGGGCCTGTTTTGGGGAAAAATGGGCCAGTTCCGCCCCCTCCCAGGAGCATTCTACAAACCTCCTAAGGGCTACTCATGGCCATTTTTGAAAAAAAAAATAGGGGGGGCATTTTTGTGAAAAACGGAGCATTTTTGGGAGGTTTGCAGAGTGTAAAACCTTTTTTTTTAATTTGCCTCTTCAAAACCTTGGTGTGTCTTACATGCCAGTGCGTCTTATACTCCAAAAAATACGGCAGGTGATTTCATACATTATATAGTAGTAACAGTATATGAAACTTATGTAAACATCTGTTACAGATATTCACTGATCTAAGGACTGTAGGCAACTATAATTCTCAGATTTGACAGATTATGTTTATAAATCATTTTGCTGATTTATATTTTAGATGAATATTGAAAATGTCTTAAATGTATTTTCAACTGTATGAAATGGGAACTGCCTTTTGTTAAAGACAGAAACTTCATTGCAGATATCTAAGAAGCATTTTAAAGATATTGTTAGCATTTCAAAATGTCAGCATGAAAACAAACCACCTGTATTAATCTTGTTTCTTTTAAGTGTTGCTATGAGATGCATTGCCACTGAAAGAGAAATAGAATATGGCAAACAGTTTGTTTCTCTTATCTGGGGAAAACATACTCCACTTTCTAATTGAGTTATACTTGAGATCTTTCAGAACCATTCTATGAATTCTAGTGCAAATTTGTAAACTTTATCAAGTCTGCTGCTTTCTCTTGTTTTGTATGGACAGATGTGATACTTGAGAATATAAAGTTACAATGTTTATAGAAAAAGAATATTGATTGAATTGAATTGGATCTACACTTGCCAACCATGATTTATGATCTGTGTTCATAAATATGTGTTGAGGCACATATTAAGATAACTTTTCAAATAGTAAGCTAATTTTGTGACTTTCTGCTCCCAAATTCTATATCATGTGGTTTCATATGTTCAATACATGTTTATTAGAAGTTCTTCATTTTTTTTCAAAAATGTAATAACTATATTTTTCTTTAATGGCAAGGAGCTTTCTGTTTCCAACAATCTATCCTTTTTTTTTAAATGAAGGACCATGCTGAGAAGTATAAAGCACAGTAGGTAGCTAAGCTTGATTTAGTTTCTGCTAGCAGGGGTCTTATGTGATTTGTGACAAATTGTTTGTTTCCCAAAAACTTCTAAGTCTTATTGTCCCAGAAATGTGGTGTGGGGGGAACAAGTCAGTATTTCTGTACAATTAATAGACTCTCTAGTAAATGCATTAAGGAATGGGCTGAAGATGCTCTCCAGTGTAAATCCAACTTGCACTTAATGGTTTCGATTCCTTCACTTTTTTTTAAGGAAACTTTTTCCTTAACCATACATGTGCTTGCTTCGTTAAAGGGGTGGGAAACTTGTAAAGAAAACTTTGATAGCTGGTTTAAAAGTTTCACTTCTTTCTTTCTTTCCCCAAATTGTCTTTTTCTTTCTAGAGGATGAAAGTCCTGGACAAACCTATCACAGAGAGAGAAGAAACGCAATTACAATGCAGCCACAAAGTGGACAAGGCCTCAGTAAAATCAGTGAAGAACCTTCAATATTTAGTGAAGAAAGGGCTTCTTTAATCAAAAAGGAGATCCATGGCTCTGTATCACACCTTCCCGAGCCTTCACTACCTTATCGTGGGGCAGTCTTTGCTATGGATCCCAGAAATGGCTATATGGATTCTCCTTACCGTAAGTACTTAGAAATTACAACATATTCATTTTTGTTAAAGACTTATCAGAAAAGTTTTACTAGCTCTTATTTCCTCTAGCATTTACCATAGCAGCAGTATTTTAATCCTGCTGCAAGGTGTATGTATGTATGTATCTATGTATGTATGTATCTATGTATGTATGTATGTATGTATATTGTATAATTTATAATTCAGTTTTGAGAAAGAGAAGGTGGTAGGGAGAGAAGGAGAGAGGAAGAAATAATTTATAGTTAATAAAAAGATGCATATTTCAAAATGCTTTCTGAATAAGTTGCATTCAACCATTTTTTGCTCCATTGTGCTGCTCCTGCTTAACCCTAAAAACTACAGGAAATAAAAGGAAATTTTGTATTCTAACTTTCTTAGATTGTATTTCTTAGATAATAGCATGCAGAAGGCAGGATAGGAAGTATTAAAAAATTACGTCTTTTTCTTTCACAAAAATTGAAGAGTTATTTTGACATGTTATTTTTTTATAGTGATAGAAGTCTGCTGACATGGACATTGGCTCCGCTCCCAACTATTATATAACAAAAATGACAGAGCATTATGAATTGTAACTTTGGAATTCTTGATCAGGCAGTAACATACAGTTAAAAAGTTAAGTGAATCCTGGTACAGATGTTAGTGATTGTTATACAACTAACATCCAATTAGAAACAGATGTAAGAAACCCACACTTTAAATGTCTCTGCACTGTGTGCCTGTAAAAAATATATGTTTCTACATCTCAAAGACTCAGCCTCTATCTTTATGTAATAGATTTATCACCTGGCTGTGATTTATAGTTGCCATTCAATATTTCATGCTCTCAAAACAAATGATAAACTATGTCCCATGGAAACCAGGTAGACTGAAGGGCAATCTTAATCCTTTCTCCTTTGATATTCCTCCCCAAATTCATTCAGAATGTTAAAATTTTGAAGCAAAAACTCATTATTCAGAATGGCTAATTACTGCACTCCTCTTTCTCATTGGGTCTTTTATCCTTTCATCAGTTGGTTAGTAATAAAGGAAAATGTTTACCCATCAGAATACTGATCAAAATATGTCTTGCATAATAGTGTAATTATTTAACAGCCTTTTTGAAAAACAAAATAATAAAATAATAAAAAATATACAGGTGAAACTCGAAAAATTAAAATATCGTGCAAAAGTTCATTTATTTCAGTAATGCAACTTAAAATGTGAAACTAATATATGAGATAAGACTCATTACATGCAAAGCAAGATAGTTCAAGCCATGATTGCCATAATTGTGATGATTATGGTGTACAGCTCATGAAAACCCCAAATCCACAATCTCAGAAAATTAGAATATTACATGCAATCAATAAAACAAAGATTGTACATAGAACAATATTGGACCTCTGAAAAGTATAAGCATGCATATGTACTCAGTATATCAGGGATATCCAAGGAGTTTAGGAAATTCATTTCAAATTGGCTACTAAACATACTGTCCTCATCAGAAGGATGTTTGTACTTTCCATTCACCAATAGGCTAATTTGTAAGCAAAGTTTGTCTAGGATTCATGTCTATGAAGATTTTATCCAGCTGTTCCTAACATATCTTTCATTGACTTCAGTGGGGGCAGAAGCTAGATTCATCACAGGATACTTACAAACTGGTTTAGCCTGCCCTTTTGTAGACTTGCTACAAAGCATTTTAAAAATCTAAATTAGCATTAGAATGTTAAAAGCCTGATAAATTATGCATTGAATGTGAAGATGTATATGGGTCCTGTGAGGGCACAGATGGCCTGAGACCAGATAGGTCCATTATAAGAACAATACACAGATATCAACCACCTTTCAAATAGAGAGATGATCAATCCTTAGAATAGAATAACAGAGTTGGAAAGGACCTTGGAGGTCTTCTAGTCCAGCCCCCTGCTTAGGCAGGAAACCCTACACACCACTTCAGACAAATGGTTATCCAACATCTTCTTAAAGACTTCCAGTAATGGAGCTTTCACAACTTCTGGAGGCAAGTTGTTCCATTGAAATTTCTCCTTAATTCTAAGTTGCTTCTCTCCCTGATTAGTTTCCATCCATTGCTTCTTGTTCTGCCCTCACGTGCTTTGGAGATAGTTTGACTTCCTTTTCTTTGTGGCAGCCCCTGAGATATTGGAACACTGCTATCATGTCTCCCCTAGTCCTTCTTTTCATTAAACTAAACATACCCAGTCCCTACAACTATTCTTCATATGTATTAACCTCCAGTTACTTAATCTTCTTTGTTGCTCTTCTCTGCACTTTTTCTAGAGTCTCCACATCTTTTTTACATTGTGGCAACCAAAACTGGATAAAGTATTCCAAATATGGCCTTACCAAGGCATTACAAAGTGGTATTAACACTTCATATGATCTAGATTCTATCCCTAGAATGTAGCCTAGAACTGTGTTGGCCTTTTTGGCAGTTGCTGCACACTGCTGGCTCATATTTAAATGGTTGTTCACTAGAACTCCAAGATCCCTCTCACAGTTACTACTATTGACCACATATACTCTACCTGTGCATTTTGTTTTTCTTGCCTGAATATAGAACCTTACTTTTTTCATCATTGGATTTCATTTTGTTAGATATTGCCCAATGTTCAAGTCTGTCAAGATCCTTCTGTATCTTAAGCCTATCTTCTGGAGTGTTGGCTATTCCTGACTATTTGACTGTTAGGACATACTGGTTTGAAAAGAAAATGGAATTTTTGTTCCTGAGAAGAGATGAGAGAAAGAGGAAACTGGCTAAATCCACATGTATGTGTGTTTATACATGTGTGCTTGTAATCGGCAATTGTTGCTTTTCTGCTGTAGTAACAATTTTTCTAATATTTAGAATATACAATAAACCTAATTAATCATAAAACAGGGTTGTTACATCTCTGCTTCATAGCCTTCATGTTCAAGTAATAGCAGGTGTGAAGCCAGTTATGGATCTTCACTAAGTCACACCAGGTGGCAGCATCTAGCTGATCTTTGCTGATCTTGCAGGTTAAGCAGGGCTGTTGACCTGTTTAAAAATTTAAACATACGGAATAAAACCCAAAAAATAAGTGATGGCAAACCAAATCATAATTGCTTGAAAGCTGCATGAATGCAATGTGTCCAGGAATTAAGTTCAACAAGAATGTTTTTACCTTACCATTCTCAAAATGTTATGCCAAGATTTCTGGAAGAGCTCGCAACTCTGAAAGAAAAACACTTTGGACCTACCAAGTCTTCATTTCATTAGAGAATAAACATAGGGGGTAAAAAGAATGGAGCCATGTCTTTACCTTGTACCCAGGTTACACTAGCCAATGGTGATAAACTTCTCAGCACTCCTTCCTGTTGGTTGCTAGGGCACGTTGATCTGGTCTCAGTTCAAAGGAGCCTTATCATTGCTATGTCTGGCACTTTGCAGGAAAACATTCTACATTCCATAAGTCCTCCCTCCCCATAATTATAGCAACTAAGAAACTAAGCAGAGAAAATATGGCTTCAGCTAGAATTATTTCGAGAGTTGACAATTGCTCGTTTCATTAGAGCATTATTTAATTGCTAAACAACTAATTCCCTCAACACTGTCAAACTATTTATTAAATCTGCATTACTATTAATCTTCTCATCGTTTCTACCACCCATCTCCTCCTACTTATGACTGTAACTGTTGCTTGTATCCTTACGATTTCTATTGATTGTTTCCTAATATGATTTGATTTCTTATTTGTATCCTATGACTTTCATTAAGTGTTGGACCTTATGATTCTTGATGAATGTATCTTTTCTTTTATGTACACTAAGACCATATGCACCAAGACAAATTCCTTGTGCGTCCAATCACACTTGGCCAATAAAGTAGTCTATTCTATTCTATTCTATTCTATTCTATTCTATTCTATTCTATTCTATTCTATTCTATTCTATTTCACAAATTGGGAACATAGGTTGATTCAGTAATCAAATTGTTCATTTAGAGTTTTTGCTGTATATTAACAAGAAAGATATAATTGGGAATTCTTATTCAAGAAACAAAGCTGCCCATTCAAGGAAAAAGGAATAACAACTATAGTATTTGTTCAAGAAGGTGACATAAAGTTCTCCACTAGTCTTGAACTTTATTATGGCTAAATATATTTTCAAAGTCTGATAAAAAGCAATAATAACCATATTGTTTATGAGGAAAGAATCCAGAACTGACAGACACAGTTGGGGCATCAAAAATTGTACAAAATCACTGCCTTTCAAGCAGGGAGTAATTTTTTAGGATAGCATCCACCTACCTTTTGAATTTCATGTTGTTTACAAGGATCCAGCCCGCCTACATCCGTAACTAATGTTCTAAAATGTTTCCTTGATTTTAGCTCTTTGACTACAGTGCTGTATACTTGGGAAAATAACTGGCTGTTTTTCTGAGTGCTGTAATATGTTTTTTTTTAAATTCAGAGCAAAATGTGCCTCAAATGCACGTTTTAAAATAAAATGCTTTTGGAAATATGTGCAAAATGCTTTTAAAAATGTAATATTGCATTTACATATTTTGAAAGAATTATGTATAAGTGAGCTGCCATGGAAATTGAAATATATTCACACCTGCATAAACACATTCATAGATCTAGTCATCCCCTCCCCTCCTACTGTACATCTCAACTTAAATATATATCTGCATGCAAGGTTTTACTAAGTGTACAAGGCTTCTTACAGAAAGCCTGCTTATGAATATGGAAATGAATGGGATGGATTTATGGAAGGAACCTCATCTAAAAGTTAAAAATACTTTAATGTCTCAAGCATCCAATATTAAGTAAACCAGCAATAGTTGAGTGACCACAATTGACTCAGTTCAAGGTAAGAACTGTTGCTTTGGCAGAACTTAATTCTAATGTCATCTCTGTCCTATTTCAGTTTTGTACAGCTCGTCTTTAGATGCTTTCTTGTCTGTTACCACCAGTAGCACAAAGACTTTGGCACTGGCCTGGAGGGAAAAATTAAGTCCTTGCCTAACAATGACATCTTTCCATATTGACCAAGGAGTCAATGCCTTTGACTTTCATTCCAGGCTTAACTTAATAGGTATGTATATTCCTCCTGATTTCAACATTATTATAAAATGGGTCAATTAAAAGAATAGAAAAGGGTGAAATATAAAAATTCAGAGCATGATAGTAGTTAGAAAAGTCTAAATATATTCTGGTTGGGATCTGCACTGACATGAGCATGTTGGGTCCCATTGATCTTGACCTTGGTTGCCTCCTTTAAAAAAGAAGATTTTATAGGGAAAGATTGGTCAATTGAGTACATATATAAAGAGCAACACTTTGAAAAAAAATCTGCATTTTTTCCTATTACCTACTATTCTGTTTCATAAATGAAAATTTGCTTTTGAAGCTTATATCAAAGGAGAAAAAAATTCCAGAGAAATTTTCTTAGGTAGAATCTGAGGTTCAAGCACTCCCATCTTGGCTAATGGAATTTTTAAATGTATGGTTTTTGTTTATTGTTTAACATTTTACATTGTATTTTAATCATATGACTGTAAGCCACCTAGAGTTCCTTGGTGAGATCAGTGGCATAGATGATAGATAGATAGATAGATAGATAGATAGATAGATAGATAGATAGATAGATAGATAGATAGATACATAGACAAATAAATAACGAAGAGAAAGAAAGAAAGAAAGAGACAGAAAGACAAAGAAAGAAAGAAAGAAAGAAAGAAAGAAAGAAAGAAAGAAAGAAA
>JAPKID020007135.1:0-10386 GCA_026931265.2 Tropidonophis doriae | reverse complement strand
AAAGAATGCTTTGGCTGACATTCGGGGTTGTGGAGAGCATCGAGGCTGAGGAACTTGCTGTGTGGTGTGTGTGAGTTAGCATAGCCTTTCTTGACCTCAGTACAGCCAGAACAAGCTTTGAAGAACATCAATTAAATAAGAACTGGTTCAGCTTCCAGTAAAAAGCTCTTTAAGAGTAGATCATTGCTGGAAGCAGAATCTACTATCTTGTAAAATAATCTGTGCAAGAATTTTCATTGAAAAAATTGAAATAGAAGATTTTATCCCTTGATGACGGGATGTTATGCCCTACATCCCATTCTTCTGATTCATAAGACTAAAAGCATAGATTAAACTATCAATAACAAATCATTAAAATACACAAAACACAAAAAATGTTTTAAAGGAAATAGCTGATGAAATAAACATCTTGATCCTTTACCTAGACTACTTTTGGTGAAGATCAGACTCACATTAATAGATCGTTTGATACATCCCTGACTTTTGGAGGAGAATTGGACTAATTTGGTTCCATTCATGGTTAACATTACATGCACAAAAAGGCAGCCTTAAGACTGTAGTTACTAAAACTGAGTTACTGATTATTTATAGCATTGCTATAAATCTAGCCACATTTTCTGCTTCAATCCATAGCTCCTTTCTAAGTTATTTTCTTTTCCATGGACTTTTCATAACATGATGTGAAAATCTTTGGAGAGGATGAGAGGTGAAAGGATGAGTAATTGTAAACATTAAAGAGATACTAGGAGGTTAGTCATATGGCAGTTTAGCCCCAATAGCGACAAATTGAAGAAGCATTTCAACTCATGCAGAGACTCCACCTTAACTACTAATAGCAATAGCATTTAGCCTTATATACCACTTCACAGTGCTTTACAAATCTCTTTAAGTGGTTTATAGAGTAAGCATATTGTCCCCAACAATCTGGGTCCTCATTTGACTGATCTTGGAAGGATAGAAGGCTTGAGTCAATTAGCCTGCAATTCTGCATTCTAAGCACAGCTCTTTATTAATTCATTATAAATGAAATAAATTTCTCTTATAGTTCCACAGTTCATAATATTTTATGTAATTTTCTCTAATGTAGGCTTTTAAAATAAAAAGGTTTCCAATATGAGCTTTTTCTTAGGTAGAGATCTATGCATGCTTTGACTACGATTTGCAAAATGTAGTTTGGCAATCCATGAGATCAGTTCTAAACTGCGTACAGATAAACCCGAATGACTCAAGTCTTTCCTTCAAGAAGACTGATCTGACTCTTAAAACAAACGGTATCATTCTTGAGGTCCACACAGAATTAGAAATAGGAAAAAAAAAGTCAGCCTACTTTAATAATTAAAAAAAGGATGCAAAGCTTGTGTTCATCCAAATCAAAAGTATGATTGAGAAATCTCTGAATCATTTTTTATTGTGTCCAGCTCTACTAAATCACTATCCCTTCTGGAATATATTTCAATGTTACTGTGCAACTTTCAGAGTAATACAACTTTCAGCTTTTGAATCATTCACAAATATCTATTTATCAATATCTATATCTACATATTATCTCTTTCTATGTCAGCTATGTTTGCTATATATATCAGTTAATTCCTCTATATCTATAATGCAGGTATATCAGCTATATGTCACTCTGTTTATATCTATATATCATCTGGATCTACATTTAGGAGAATTTATAACTGTAATTGGGGCACAATGAATGCTAGGAGATTAGAGTTGATCTTGTTGCCCAACTTTGCAATTTTGTTTGAGGAATTCACTAATCCACTCCTGTAGTGGCCTAGCCGGCTCTGGATGAGCTGCTGATGGATTCCTCTAGTGAGGAGTCCTATGAGGAAACCCAGTTTGTCCCGGATGTCAGGCTAAGGATTGAGAGGAGGCAATTAGCAGAATGACACGATCGGAGATAATCTGTATCAGCTGCCTAATTGCCTGGCCCTTCCCAAGAGGCTTTAAAAGAAATCCTCTGTGAAGAGTAGGTTTGCAGGAAACAACAGAGAAGCTACAGAGTTGGAGAATTGTGTCATGTAATCTTTCAGTCTAGTCAGGTCAGTTCAGGCAAGTTGCCAAGTAGCAGTCCGTCTAGTTAATTATCTTGTGAAGGGAGGGAGTCAGAACACACTCCTATGAAAACTTTTAAAATAGTGACTTTGTTTCCCAAACTGTATGGAAGAGAGAAATGTGAAGTCATATGCAATTATTTTTAACAGGCTTATCACCAGGCTTTGGAAAGCAATGTCTTTCCATCTCAAGTAGTGTCCCAATTTGGGCACTCTCAATAATTTCACTTGAGGCAGAATGATCATCTTTCCACCTCTGTGCCAGGAATCAATGAACTGAAGTGAGCCAGCTCAATTCCACCAGCCACACTGCATGGGTAGAAAAAAGGCTTCTCTGCATGTGTAATGGGTGCTCCAAAGTCTCTTTTGTTCCTCCAGATCAAGCAGGACAGCCGCTCCAATCAGGTGCTTCTAAAGGAACTTCTGTTTCAATTTGGAGCGACTCTTCAGAGCTTTGTACAAGCTCCCCTCAGCATTACAAGCCATTTGACCTTTTGTTTGGCTGCAAATAGTGCACTTTGTAATTTGGAAAGTGTTTGTGTTCATCACCAAATTAAGCTGCCATGGAGGGCTGCTGCTAAGGTGAAATGTTGACCTGCCCTACAAATTGAACATCTAAAAACATGCTCGGAGTTGCCACCAGCCACATTTTGCACCAGACAAGATTTCCAAGTGTTCTTCAAAAGGTAACCTCAGGAAATGTGTCTTGCAATGCAGCAGTTTGGCCTGAGGCTAGTCTGGTCTATGCAGCTGGAGAAAGAAGGGAGGGGGAAAAATCTAAAGGTAGTTTAAGATGAGAAATAATCTCTCTGTGTGGTATCAGTTACCCAGACAAACCTTTCCAGATTCCCATGTATGCCTTTCAGCTTTACAGATCAAACGACATCTCAAGGCTTTTGTTTAGCTAAAATAAAATATAAAATAGAAATAAAATAATAAAGTTTGAGAACAGACATGGTCTCTCTTTAGACAAAGAAAAAATTGCTTTAGAGACCGAAAAGACGTAAGCATCAGCACAACAGAAATAGGATCATTATTAAGTCTGTTATTTGTACCTCAATAACTGTCTGGTTTGCACAGCAACCAAACAGGACAGGCTAAGACTTCAACGGATGGTTAGGACTTCAGAAGGAACAACTGCAACCAGTCTGCCTTCCATTGAGGACCTGTATATTGTGCAGGTCAGAAGAAGAGCTGAGAAATGACCTATAGGCCCCTCACATCCTGGACATAAACTGTTTCCACCCCTCCTCTTAAGACTCCTCTATAGGGCATTGCATGTCAAACAACCACAAAGACAGTTTTCCCCCCATGCCATCACCCTTCCATCACCCAATTTCCACAGCACTGCCTTATGACTAAGGATATTTACACATGTAATAGGACCGTATTGCTATTATCCTTCTCATCTTTCTTATTACCTTCTGCTACTGGTGTCTTATGATTATATCACTATTGTTTGTATGTTCACTGAGGGCGTCTGCGCCACAGACAAAATCCTAGTGTGTCCAATCATGCTTGGCCAATAAAGAATATTGTCAATTTGTTCTTTGTATCACTTCAGGGTTGCATGTATTCAGAATAGAATGAGCTGGAAGGGACCTTGGAGGTCTTCTAGTCCAGCCCCTTACTCAAGCAGGAGAACCTATACCATTTTAGATAATTTACTGTCTAGACTCTTCTTAAAAACATCCAATGATGGAATGGCCACAATTTCTAGACTGCATTACATTCCAATTCTTATGAAACTAAATGGATTTCATAAAGTAATTTTAAAAGTGCAACAGGAGAGGTGAATATATTTTTAACAAATATTTGTATTTGTTCATAATGTTTTGTTTTCCTAGGGATAGTCTATGTTTGACAGGTTGCCCACTTCAAACTGCCAGCAAATTATGTCTGGTAATGTTTGGCAACTCTGGGCCACAAACATTTCCCAAGGTTCTAGGTTGTCTACTCATGTTCTTGGCAAAACTAAATTTCTAATGGAATCAGGGTGAACATAGCTTTCAATATTTTCTATGTAGCTTTTTCTTTCCTTTGTCAAAATTGTCTTTGCACACTTCTGGGAAGTAACTGGGCTTCTTACTAGAGATTTTTAATTGTTCCCTTGGCAAAGGCATCATAAATTGAGCCAAAGATGGCACAAAACACCCAGTATGAAAGTGACCATCCAAATTATACTACCAACAATGGATAATCACTTTTATTTTGTTTGTATGTACTCCTATACACAAAAGCATATGTCCCACTTTGAGAACACATTGGTACATTGGAGAAAAGACAAGAAAATATATATTTTATGCCAAAGTGCATAGTTGTACTAGCCTGCCCACAAAATATCTCCAACCACTAGTGCAAACATCCAGATTGATTTATTAAAATAGGATTTGAAAATGCATATAGACTCTTATTTATTCGTTGAATGTACATTCTGGCTTTTGTCTCAGAACTCAAAGCAACCCATGTAAGGGCACATCACATTGTACAGCCACAACAATTCCATGATGTAGCTTGAGCTGAGAAAAAGTTATTAGACCATAGTTAAACAAGAAGGTCCGTAGTTAATTGAAGTAGTTAATTGAAGAAGCTCAAATCAAATTAGAATGTAAACCTGGTGGGAGCTGAGATAGGTTATACTTTCTATGTTAATGTTATTTTGGAGCATTAGAATGTTTCAAAAGTATCTCCAAAATGTAAATAAAATTAATTTCATGCATAACTCTCTTCAGCCTGTGTGCTTCAGTTCATCACTCTACTTCAGAGATGGGTTGCTGCCAGTTCGGCCCGGTTCAGGCCTGGGTCACAGAACTGCAGCAACCCAGGCCTGACACGTCCCCAAACCGGTTCCCTCGTCTCTGCTGATATCACCGCCATGTTGTATTTCAGTGAGCGTGTGTGTGTGTAGTTCACTTTAAATTGTTTTGCACGTGTGCGCAGAACAATTTACAGTGAACAGTGCTTGCACGCATGAGCAAAACAAGTGCACGTGTTTCACATGGGTTGCAAACAGGTAGTAAAATTGGCAGCAACCTTTCCCTGCTCTACTTCTTGAGGTTCTTTGTAAATCCAGGAAGCTGACTGAACATTTCAGAAGAGAACACCATGAGCTGGCATTTACATCTTTCCAGATTTCCTGAGCAATCCCCATCACCAAACAACTGATTTGCTAACATGCCTGGCTGAATGGCTCCTTTTTGGAAACACTTGCAGACATTTTGCAGAACACAACACTACGGAAAAGGGAGGATGACATGCACTGTCAGTCGTTTGCACCACTTTTAGTAAACATCATTGGAGTCAGCACAGTAATTTGCAGCCATGGCTTTTTTTCCTGACAAGCAAGCTGAGAGAATGAGGGTAAATCATGCAAAGGTATATTAATTGATTGTGCATTTTCCAGGGGGGGCAGGATTGCCATCACTGGCACATGTCACACTGATGGGAAGCAAATAACTCAACTAATTTCATAAGTTTTACTGACAGGATGGGGATAAGGCGAGAACAGTGGAGTGATTTTCCATTCTTTGGGGGGATTATTTTCAACTGGGATTAATCATGTAGCCAATGCATCTGTTTTCATAGGTTTAAAACAGTAGAGTGGAGAATTTTGGTTCTTTTTAAATCATAATTTATAGTGGTGTACGGAGTGCTTCTCCTTTTCTTCTCACAGATCAGTTTGAGATACTAAAGGATTCTAATAGAACACATTTAGGATTAATGCACATTATAAACTGCAGT
Source organism: Tropidonophis doriae (assembly GCA_026931265.2). Classification (NCBI taxonomy): domain Eukaryota; kingdom Metazoa; phylum Chordata; class Lepidosauria; order Squamata; family Natricidae; genus Tropidonophis; species Tropidonophis doriae. The sequence goes on along the minus strand of JAPKID020007135.1, from coordinate 4,585 downwards.
TAAAGACTTTAATAGATGAAAAACACCAGTAGACTTTGCAGATTGGTTTCAGAACCATAGAATCATAGGACTCCAATCCTTACATTTACCACAATTGCAGTATCCCCATGGCCACGTATCAAAATTCAGTATTTACAATGGTTGCATCATAATGATTGCCTTTATGTGATCTTCCTAGCTGCCTTCCAGCTGACAAGCAAAGTCAATGAGGGAAAGCGGTGTTGCTTACTGTAACAGCTGTGTGATTCATTTAACAACTTCAGAGATTCATTTAGCAACTATGGCAAAAAAGGTCATAAAATCAGACATGATTCACTTAACAAATGTGATTACTTGCAAGCAACTTTAGGGTTTCACTTAACAACATGGGGGGAAAGGTCATAAAATCAGGCATGGCTCACTTAACAAATCTCTTGTTTAGTAATGGAAATTGTGATTCCAAATGTATAAATCAAGGATTACCTGCATGCAAACAGTTGTGAAAAAGCAAATTCTATTTTTTGGGGTCTGTATCTGTATCTTGAAATGGAAGCAGGCTTAATCTAATGTTTATAGTTATAGTTATATATATAGTTAGGAGTGCATGCCTGTATTTTATAAAAACAGCATGTCTCTATGGTACTTTAAAGCTCACTGTTGACAGACTAGCCAGCTGTTTGACAGGATATGCACCCCAGAGTCTGCACTGCCACATTGAACCAGATCCCTGGCAGCTGAAGAATATAAGCAGTGGTGGGTTTCAAATAATTTAACAACTGGTTCTCTGCCCTAATGATTTCTTCCAATAACCAGTTCACCCAACTGCTCAGAAAGTTACCAACCGGTTCTCCCAAAATGGTGCAAACTGGCTGAATCTCACCACTGAATATAAGCCTCTTTCTCTTATGAAAATGCAATCTAAAATTAGGTGTATCCTTTCAAATTCCATATGAAATCCTTTATTCTGAACATATTCCCTGTGCAACTCTGCACAGCATCATCAGAGAGAAACTGGTCACAAAGTAATCTCCTTATGCAGTTGTGGCCAAAACCAGATTCACCTAAAGAAACCATGTCACCTTGAAGATACAACATAATTTTGTTTCGATGTGATGAAAAAAATATATAAGGTAGGTTGGACTCCCAGAAAAGCTGTGATACTTTGTTGAATAGCCATGAGCAAAAACAATAACAAAGCGTATGTATGTTTGGCCCCTACATTGCAGACAAAGGCAGACACAGAGGAAATTGCACAGTGATGTCATAATAATTTAGACAAATCCATGTGGTCTCACAATTTGTTCCTTCCTGCAAAGCTAGGAAATCAAAGGGAACATACAGAACAAGAAATAGGAGGAGAGGAGGTGAAGGGGGACATAAATGAGGTAGAGGAAGATAAGGTGGAAAAAGAAGAATTGAAAATAAAATGCAGATAGAAGATTTCACTCGGATTTACAGTCACAAAGGGAAAGTAGATAAAGGAGATCTCCCAAGCTCCTCACACACACAAAATAGTAAGGAAAGGAGGAGAAAAGCGAAAACCTTGGGGAGAGTAATTACAATAATAAAAGTAAATACACTGAAGAAAAGATATAATAACTACAAAAACAGGGGAAAGAAAAAGAAGGGGAAAGGGGGGGAAGGAAAAGAATTAAAACTGGGATTTTGGGAAGTCCAAGAGAAAATGGTTAAAAGAGGAAGTACAGGAAAAATAGTTATATTAGTAGATGAGTATATTAATAGTAGAGAATATTAGTAAGATTATTATTGTCATGTGACTAATTAAAAATAAAGAAATGATAGTATATTATCAATAGTAGAAAAAATTTGAAAGAAATGCTCTGTATGCTTAAATTGAATTACAGGACTACGTTGTTTATAGCAAAATGTATCAGTGGAGAACATGAAAAATGAAAATTTGGTGTAACTATGAAGGGGCAATTGAAGATATTGTTTATGTATTAAGATAAAAATATATATAAAGGTGGAAAATAATGGAAGAGAATAATTTGGTTGAAAGTGAAAACAAAACTACGATGTAAACGGACCGAGAGGATGTAAAAGAAAAGACCTGGACAACTTTTTGTTCCTATAACATGTATAATTTCTATTAAAAAATAAAAAACCTTGAATAGAAAAAAAATCCTTCCTACTAGGCCAGTGTTTTAGCCATACTATTTCTGAGACAATGGTCAGTGAAAGGAAACAAAATTTCCAGGTAGTCCTCAACTTACAACTAGTCATGTAGCAACTGTTCAAAGTTATGGTGGACCTCCCTGGGGGTACTTACAACCTGGATTTGGAGTTCTGATGGTCACACTCCTCCCATGAACTATTCTTTGGGCAACTGAGCCACATTTAAGATGGTTGATTGCCTGAACAATTGTGACATTCACTTAACAACTGCCACAAAAAAAAAGTTTGTAAAATTGAGTCCGTCACATGAGTGATCCAATGTCCAACCATAATGAATTACTACTGCTATGGGTCACTACTTAGAGCCATTTCAGTTTTCTGTGAATTTTTTCTCATGTTAAACAGTTCATATGTAACAGAATGACAGAGTTGGAAGAGACCTTGGAGGTTTTCTAGTCTACCCCTAGCTCAAGAAAGAAACCTTATACCCAGTGGTGGGATTCAAATAATTGAACAACTGGTTCTATGCCCTAATGATTTCTTCCAATAACCAGTTCACCAAACTGCTCAGAAACTTAACAACCCAGTACAAACTGGCTGAATCCCACCACTGCCTATACCATTTCAGACAAACTCTCTCACATGTCTACTTTTACCGCCACAATAATAATTTACTGAACCCCCCACAATTAGTTCTGTGTTGCCACATCACAAAAAGTATATAACATAGGTGAAAATGTGTAGGAAATGGCAACTGTATTGATCAAGGGTCTCAAACATTTTCCCTATGAGAAGAAACTTGAAAATTTCAGGCTTAAAAAAAAGTATTGAGATACATGAAGTCACTCCTGGGATTGAGAATGTTTTTCTTTTCTCTCAAAATCCTAAACTCATCCACTGAAAACAATTGGAAAGAAATTTTAGCACAGATAAAAGAAATTATTTCTTAAGGAGCATATACGTGTTCAGAGGAATTGATTTCCAAAAGTTATGATGGCTACTAACTTGGATGATTTTAAAGGGTGATTAGAGAATTCATGGAGGTCTCTTAGTGGCTATTAATCTTGAAGATTCAATGTTATCCCTGCAGTGGGAGAAGAAGGCCAGACAAGGAATAATGGATGGAAACTGACCAAGGAGAGTCTCTAACTGGTAATAAGGATAAATTTTCTGAGAGTGAGAACAATCAACCAATAGAACAAAAGTTGCCTTCAGAAGTTGTGGGAGTTTCATCACTGAAAGCTTTCAAGAAGAGATTGGACTGCCTTTTGTCAGAAATGGTGTAGGCTCTTTTGTTTGGTGGGGGGGACTGAACTAGATGACCTACAAGGTCCCTTCCAATTCTGTTACTCTAAGAATCTAAAAGTTGGGAGAAGGAGATGAAAGGTGAAAAAGAGGTACATCTCCACCTCTTTCTTAAAAGGCAATTCCAGGGTGAGGAACAAAATGTTGGGCTAAGATGGCCCCAGCAGGTTTACTCTTATGACAACTCAGCAGCAGCCTTAAAAAAAATCATGAAGCAAATTCAATTCCATGAATATATTATTTTTTAAATTTATTTTCATAGGATGAAGGACTTCATTGGCAATTTTGTTACACATCTCTGAATGAATGTTCTTCTGAGAATGAACCTCTAGATGTGATAAAGCCTTTGCACATCACTGGAGCAGAAAACCCAGACATAAATCTGAACTGGTGTAGAAAACAGAAGTCATTACCTGAATCAGAAGGAGAGATCAAAGTCCTCCCAACCATGAATGAATATGGATGATTGAGGCTCCAGACTCCAGGATAAAGTGTGTGCAAAAGAGAAAGAAGGTGATATTTTGTTAGGAAATGGGAGGACAGATTTTTGGCACACTGTTCATTAAAACGTTTTCATAAAGCACCTGATATTGTTGACACAAATAGTGCTAAAATGCAGCTTTCAACTACAATACAGTACATGATACACTAAATTACATCTCTCTCCCCCCCAAAAAACAAACAAACAACAACAACCAAAAACCCTAGGGGAATTGGAGTGGCTTCAAGAAACCAGAAGCAACAAGAGTGAGGAATCTTTAAAATGTTTTATTCCTTTGGTCAATCCTTTAGAGAGAAACAAAACTGTGAGAGCCTATGCCAAAATGCAAATTAATTTTCAGGGAAATTATGGAACCGTTTTGCTGGAAATGTGTGGTTACTTGTTGAATCCCTACATGTGCTCTGAAATGTTTATGGAGTCCAAAGTATCAAAATACCTTGCAATTGGAAGTGTTTTTTATTTCTTAAATACAATTTCCTCAGATAATCTTGAAGGAAAGAGGGTCACAGGCAAAACTTGTTTTTTTTCCCTGTGGATGTAACTTAATGAAATGTGGTGGAATAGTGGCTAGAATGCAGTATTGCACTCTAATTCTGAATTCCACTGCCAGGATTGTGATTCTGACCAGCTCAAGGTTGACTCAGCTGTCCATCCTTCTGAAGT
>JAPKID020007134.1:0-10387 GCA_026931265.2 Tropidonophis doriae | reverse complement strand
GAAGACCCGAATAAACCAAAACCTGCATACCTACACCCGTGAAAATCTACGAAAGCATATATATATATATATATACAGTATATACATACATACATACATACATACATACATACATACATACAAACACTCTTGAATATAAAAATTTCTTATTTAAATCAATCCTGATGAATCAGTTATCTGCTTTCTGGATTAGATTTTTGTAACAAACTCTGACAAAAATGACACACTGTACTTAATTTAGCCTGCAAAATGCTTCAACAGTGTCAGCATTATGAATCATTTGTCCTCAAAAAGACAAATTTCAATTACACTTAACCAAGGAAAGCTGCACATTTAATGAGCGATACTTGTGCCTACTGATGTAGGAACCTGATGACTTCAAAATAAGAATACAGACCAAGTCACCATGAATTGTGTGACTTTACTGAAGGATTATACAGAAGGCTGCTCATCCCTCTCCCTGTGGATTATTTTCCATCAATCAGCAACGAAAATTGATATTCCAGCAGTGGAGAATTTTTTTTTTACTAGGTTGTTTAGGACATTAATAGAAGAACATGTTTGGGGAGCAATTTTTCATAGAAAAATGACAAGAAACAAAGTGGTCATCAGCTTTCAATTGTCCCAGTGGAAAGCTGGTTTTACCTACATCTATTGAGTGCTATATAATGTCACAACACAAATGTCCTTTTCGGAGAAGGGCGGGGTATAAATTCAAATAAAATAAAAATAAAAATAAATAAATATTGCCATACGTTCTTTAAATATTTGAATATGTAATTTTATATAATTTTGAGCAGAAAATGGCAACATTAACTTGTTTGACCAAGTTGCTTTATTTATTGGTGCATTGCATTTATATTCTGCCTTTCCTTCAAAGTTCCAGGCAGCATATGTTAAGGGTTACTCCTCAATTAATGACACCACAACCCTGTAAGACACACTAGGCTGAAAGTGAGTGACTCAACACCACCCAATAAGCTTAGTAACTGAGTGGACTTAAAACCTGGAGGCAGTGAGTATCTGTGGGCTCACAGCGTCCAGCAATAACCACAGCCTGCATGGCACAGGTGAGTTGATTACCTGTCTAATCAGTAGGCAGAGGTAGAAACAGGGGGAGGCACACACTCTGGATGTGCCGCATGGTCCGAGTCAATGGGACGGAGTGGGCAGATGGCCACAGGAGGCTCCTCATCACTCTCTTGGCTTCCCTGCAGCCCGCACATGTCAGGATTGCCTGCCTCTCCCACTCCCATGCTTCTGCCTCCATCTAGTACTTGGACAGGAAATCAATTCACCTACTCTGCATGGGCTGTGTAACCCCAGAGAGCATCGACCAAGCGACTGGTGGGCTGCAGCTCTTGCCAGATACTTTTGTCCCTGGGTAATTTCTGCCTCTTGTGCATGAGCCGGAGGTTGGGCACCCAGCTGGTCTGATTGCCCTGAAATCATGTTTCCCCGAAAATAAGCCTTAGTGTTTATTTTGAATTTTTTAAAAAAATAAGACCAGGTCTTATTTTTGGGGAAACCTGGTATTAATCAATCAATCAGTTAATGGATCTTTCATCTAAAAAATGCTTAATTCTCCTAGAATTCCTGTTTTGGAGGTTTTGTTTATAAAATTACAAATATGTTTTTAACATTACCTTCTAAAAGTTTCTGTGTTTAGTGAAAAAGGAAACGTTGAAATGGCATTAAAAATATCGCATGTGCTCTTTTTATGCAGGAAGTTCACTGTAAAACTTCAAGCACCATCTCACCATTTGCTGTATTCATTCTGAAGTTATCCAGAAATTCCTCCAAGAGTTGTGATTGGTTATGTGGGGGCAAGAACTTTCTTGCCTCCTTGGAAATGATACCATCTTGCAAAGAAGAGCATAATGCTGTCTTAGAGCCTTTGAGATTTGTGGTCAATGTTAGATGCACGCTTTTCTCCGAGAACAGCAATTCCATCTGCCTGAGGTCAAGCTCAGATACAGATTCTCCATTTATAATCAAAATTTCATTGCCAACACACAAGCCTGGGAGCAGGAAAAAGCAGAAGACAAACAGGGTAGACACAACAGCAGGGGGGCACAATAAAACATATTGTAACAAACTGTTAGAAATTATTTTTTTTAATCTTACCACATAAAAGTTTATGGAATGTATTGTGATGTAATAATAACTCCAACAAATGTTTTGCAAAAATTAAGATTTACATAGAGAAAGGATCCTGCTTATTAGAAAAAGCTAAACGCACAACAGGAGAGTAACTTTCCCATTGTTCAATAAAGCTGTCAAGGCAGTGAACCAGCACAATTTTTTTTCAGCATTGCACCCAAATAAATATGGACAAAATTCTAAAGCCTTCCCTTCCTTTTTAGCTTAGAATTTCATCCAGTGAGTACAATAATCAGAAGCTAGTTAAACGGAACAAAATCCCTGGAACATGGACAATAAAGAAATGTAAGAAGTGAGTGGATTCAACAGCCATGAAAAACGGCATTTGATCATATCATCCTTGTCATGTTGAATTAATAACAATTTGAAGCATAAATAAAGACATGGATTGATGTGGCAAGATGAAATTCTCTGAATATTCTTATACTACAATTTATTTACTCAGACAAAACTCTATTTAAATCAATGTGTTATCTAGGATAAGGCTGCTGAAATCAGTGACTTCAGCAAGATGAAGATGGTATTTTGCTCAATATGTTTCCTCTATCCACATGCAATAAATGCACAGCTATTTGCTTCCTGAGGGTATGCTTCTTGGAGAACAAATTCTAGCATGGCTACCCAACAAGCATATATGGGAGTGGAATTGGGGTGGAAGAAGAAGAGGGTTTTGCACATGGGGCTGCCCTGATGAGTATCTAGAAGCGTTAGCTGTGCAGTGGCACAGGTAGTTATATGTACTCCAAGATTTCCACATGCTATACCTCTGCCCTGTGAGTTGTATTGGCGGTCCATTTGCTTCTCAGTCAAACTAAAGGTGTTGGTTATGACCTTTAAAGCCCTATATGGTATGGGGCTAAATTATTTGAAGGACCACCTGTCCCCAACTGCATGGACCTCATGCCATCAGGTCCAGCAGGAGGGACATACTATAGGTTCCATTAGCCAAGGATCTTCACATGGCAACCCTCAGGATGAGTGCTTTTTCTGCTATGGCATCAACCCCTTGGCATATCATTCGTTCGAGGTGAGATTGGCCCCAATCTAGTTGGTCTTCTGGAAGTTCCTTAAAACATGCTTTTGCTATTGGGCTTGGGAAATCCATGAAAGTTCAGAGCCTGTTAAATAGCATTGTGTAAATTAGAATTGTAAAGAATTCTATTCTATTCTATTCTATTCTATTCTATTCTATTCTATACAGTATTTAAATGTAGACTACACTCTCCCTCCTTTTTATTATTGTAGTTTTTAGATGTCATTAACTGGGTTTAATGGTTTAATGCAGGGGTTCCCAAACTTGGCAACTTGAAGACTTGTGGTAATGCTATGCTGTCCATCTGTATAACAAAAACCTTTCCCTGTCGGTGCTAAGAATCTAAGAACGTTCTGATAGACCTACCAACCACCAAAAGAGAAAGAGATAAAATGATTCTTCCCTCCATTCACCTATCCACCCTTCCTTGAATATTTGTATCCTGTCCATAACTTATATTTTAGGTGACTTATTTTAGTTTTAGAGCCATGCGTAGGCATTAGAAAATAATGTAAATGAGAGAGTCAGCACAAACCTTCTCTGTAAGCTATCCCATCAGGAAGAACATCACTTATAAATATATGGGTAAGATGCTGGTGTTCATCAACTTGCACGGTGACTGCAAATCCTGGCATTTAAAAAAAATCAGATTAGCCTTCATTAAAGTGTGAGTCATTACCACTGTCTTAAAATGAGTTACATAGTATTAGTATTCAATAGCAATAACTCTCATAAAAATATATGAGACCAGGTCTTATACACAATTTTAACTGACCATAGTCCTCAAAGCATAGCTTTAAATTTTCACAACGGATAGATGGTATGGCCAACAGAATGATCTTTATATATCTCTGTGTGATTTGTTTGTCTAGATCTCAGGCCCATGACCACAATAAAGTATGTATTGTATTGTATTCAATAGCAATTCCATAGAAAGAATATATTTTTATATTATTTAAGATGTTGTGTCTCATTAAGATTGTATACAGCTGAAATAACATAGAAATAAAATGCAGGCCATTGGAAAATAATTATTAATGACAGAATATCATTGTTTATAGTCTTGTAACATGGTATCTTCAATAGAGGGCATGCCATCTTTCTTAATCTTCAAAACCAAATCATTCTTATAGTTTATTTTGGCTCCATTTATCCAAAGGTCCTGTGTACTTCATACCAGAGGTGGGTTGCTCCCGGTTTGGCCCAGTTCAGTAGTGGTGATTTGGCCTGGGTTGCAGAACCATCAGTGACCCAGGATGGCCACGCCCCCGAACCAGTTCCCTGGTCTCTTCTACAATTGCTGGTATGCATGCGCAGAACAATTTACAGTCAACTGCGCATGTGCGAACAATGCACAGCAGGCGCACAGACAAAGCAAACCGGTACAGGAGCCCACCCCTGCTTCATTCCATCAAAATCTTCTCTATAAAAGCTAAACAGAAATCTAACTTCAAAGACGCACTATATCCTTGGTTAACAATATAGGGAACAGAACTACAGGCCTAACCAAGTCAACAAAGCAAGTATTCTTCCTCATTCAGTTAACTTACCAAAATCAACTACACCCTCTTTCTTAATAAGATGCGCATGGTAGATGTTCAAAGGAAAGATTTCTATTTCGTCATACATCTGTAGGAGAGATAATATCATCTGAGGCTGAACTGGGGATAGATGCAGAAGACCAAAATACACTCAACAAATAAGCACAATAGTGTCACCGTTAGGATCATCTCCTCCATTAAGCACATGCTTTATAAAGCTGTTTTTGGAAGGTGTTAAAAAGCAGAACATTGCCAACTATTGTATCAACTCTATTTGGATTCTATATCTCATTTGTTAAATTTTATTTCAGTCACTGTACAGTAATTTGGATTAGAGCATTGAAAATGCCATTTATATTTTAAAATTATGATCGTTAATTTAAAGAATCATTTAAAATATTAAAGCCAACATGATAGAGAATCTACCCATAATCTATATTTGGACAAGAAGCCAAATTTCACCTCTGTCTGTTGTTGCCTAGTTTCAGTTCTAATCTTTTAAGTAATTTTCTCCCTGGCCTAGTCGCACTTTCAGTATGAAGGATGTGCTACTTAAAAAATAACAACCCTCAAGTGTTCAAATAAAGGTGAAGAGGGAGATAAGCTTTGTTCCCTTTAGTTGCCCACTCTTGCGTAGACAAATAAGATCCTTCAGCTCACTTGACATGTGATGACAACAGACACATGAATAAAGGCATCACTTCTGTTTTTGGCTCCTAATGTGCAACAATAAATTAAGAAAGTGTTAAAAATGCTCACAGAAATTAGAATCACCAGCCAGTTTACAGACTGTAGTGAATATCAGAAAGAATGGTGAGAACTTATCATCTATAAATGGAGCTGTGCTTCACCCTAACTTAAAAAAAGGCCAAGGGTGGACCTATGGCAAGGTGCCAGAGGTGGCATGCAGAGCCCTCTCTGTAGGCATTCTTGTCAGCTGCTCTTCTGGTTTCCAGTGTACATATACATGCCAGCCACTGGAGTGCCAGAAAACAGCCTGAAACAGCCAAAAACGCCAAAAAACCAGACCAGTTTTTGGGCCATTTCAAGGCCATTTGTGGCCATTTTTCAGGCCGTTTTCAGGCCATTTTTTCAGTACTCTGGCAGAAAAACAAAAAGCAATCTGAAAATGACCCCCAAAAAGGTCCCATAACTGGTCAAAACCAGCCAAAAAAAGGCATGTGCCTGCCAGCCAGCTGGTCTTTTGAGTTTCCAGCGCATACACGCACAATCTGGTTTGGCTACTCGGTGCCGAAAAGGTTTGCTATCACTGGTCTAAAGACTAAAGTTCCAGGCATATGAAAAACTGATCTCCTACTAAAATAGCTGCAGAATTCTTAAATTTAATGTGACAACCAAAATATAAAATACCTGGGGAAATAGCCTACCTAGATTTAGTTCTAATTACATTCAAATTAAAATGCATTTTATCCCATTTATTTTCTTTCTTAGCCAAATCAAAAAAATATATTCAGTACAGCCTTTGCAATGCTAAATAAAGACTATGTGTGGTTATCCAGATGAAAAAGAATGTGACTAAAACAACTTGCATCTAATTTTTAGCAACCTGTTCTTTTACAGCAAGTACAGCTAGGGCTAAGTTTTACATATCCAGACTGATATGTAATTTGGATTGCATATCAATCTGCTCAGCCAATATGTATTAGTTTTGTTTTTGCTCATTCTCTTCAGACATAATCCAACACACTGGAATGCCACCAAGTTGGAGAGGGCTATTTCAACCATTTACTTGCAGACCACATTGAAAGACCAGGATTCTAATGTTTTTCTCCATCTCAAAGATCAGTTATTTGTGCCTAATTCCATTTTGATTATGAGAGGACTGTTCCATTAAAAAGTGTTTGTAGCATTTCACTTCTTGGTATCAGAGATTATGCAGTCCCTGGCAAGTTATATTTCTTAGGTGTTCCTTATTCTTAGGTGTTCCTTATTCTAAGGTGGCTCAAAAAAATGGCACCTGTTGCTCTGTCCAGTACAAAATCCTGCAAACATGGAAAAATCCTGCCATGTTTTCTGTAAGAATTAAAAAACTAGCATCCCTCAAATAGGAATTCTGATCATGGAACTGCATTCTTGATCCTATGCATTACCTGGTCTTGAATATACTCATACATTTCGGGGATACAGTGTTCAGTGTTTTCACCAATAAACCTTTTAAGTTGTAAGCCATAATGTCTTGGCTCCATTTGCTTAATCTAAGAGACGAGGAAAAAAATCCATCATTTAGGAACTATTTATCACAGCAGATACAGAGATACATCTTCCTTCAGTCTTGAACATTATCACTTTTTAGAATAATAATATGCATCTTTATAAATAAATAATGTGGTTTACATATCAGCGCAATTCCATTGCTTTTAGTAACCAAGAGTATTTTTTAAATCCCCACTACTGTTTCTCATGATATTCCAAAGAACAACCGCAAAAAGTCATTATAGGTAACATGCTGTTTAAAGATCAATAGTACCTTAAGTAAGCCTTAATGTATAAGGTACATTTTACAAACAATTACAGATATTTTTTAAAAGGCAATTTCTTTTCACACAACTTTTCCACTTGTCTCTGGGACTCTCTTGCCACCTACTGGCCATCTATGATATCTTACACTTGCCTGTTTTTCTCAAAATAGAAAGTGCAAGTGATAAAAACTGAATTTAAAAATCCACTCAGAGGCTTAACAGCTAGATTATTATCAGAAAAACTATCTCTGGGATACAGTGACAAGGTGAATACTTTTCTCCCAGTTTTTAGGACAAGGTGGTTGCAATATGTTGCAGTTGGCCAGTTTTACCCTCTTATTCATTGTTTATTTTATCTGGATTACATGTTGCTAATATTAGGGTTGTGGGGAGTTGACCCACTAGAGTCAATTGGAGCGGGATGATGTCATAATAGAATGAATGAATGAATGAATGAATGAATGAATGAATGAATGAATGAATGAATGAATGAATGAATGAATGAATGAATGGTTTATTTTCTCTATATCAAAACCAGTTCGTTACTAAATATTGTTTGAAGATACTTAAATTTTAAATTACTTATATTTTGCTTGTTTCATTGTCTACTTAAGGGAGATGTATGTAATTACGTATGATAATATTAAGGTGTAAAAACAATGTACCTTACAAGCCAGAATCAACACATCATTTATTTTGTGATTTGGCTTTAGGGTTAATATTACTCCTTCGCCATCAGGATACCGAACCAATGACTGGATATCCCAGATATTTTCTTTTGAAGCATTTTCTGGAGCTGAGTAGTAAACATTTAGAAATTCATCTACTTTCTGCCGAGAGAAAAAATATAAAGTGTTTAGTAAATATTCCTTTAAAGAGTAAAGGGTTTAGCTGTCTAATAAAGTATTAAAAATCACAGATCATGATGTCTTTATTTGTATTTTATCTATAGATTTGATTAAAAAGTATAATTGAAAATGAAGTATTTGTAGCAGACTTTCATGTCAATATTTTTGCAGCAGTATTGCAAAATGTTTTCAAAACAATTTTAAATAAAAATGAAGACCTTTAAGTAAGATTCAGTTTCCCAGAATTATAGGCCTTTGTTTTCAAAAGGACATTTACTCTTTATTTGTGTTTGTGTTCATACATATACATACAGACAGAGAGACATAAACTTGATTTGATATTGGGTTAAAGTTTAATTCAGAATTTTCATCAACAGAGGGCAGTATAGCTCAATATCACTCATACCGAATACTATGAATACTATATTATGATGCACCCACATTAATTTACATTTATTTTTATTTCTCTCATATTAAAAGTCAGCAAAACCTCATTCATGAATGTCTATAGAGTTTCTCAGTCATCCAAGTCATGGTTGTCCCAAAGGGGCTTTTTCAAGAGGCAACCGGACTTCCTTCGTTTTTCCTTGATGGCATTTTGCTTCTCATCCAATTAACTTTTTTTAGTTCAGTTCTGAAGAAGCTTCTTGGATGGAAAGTGAAATGTCATCAAGGAAAAACCAAAAAAAAAAATCCAAGTTGCCTCTTGAAAAAGCACCTTTGGAACTTATTAATGAATGCATATTTTCTTATTTTCGTCATTTAAAAAAATCAGCAACCGGTGTCAAACCTTCCACATTTAGACCACAATCATTTCAATATAGAGGAGACTAAAATGCATCTTCTACATTAAAAGACTTAAGGCAAAAGCTATCTATAAAAGCAGATCCCAGCAACTTTTCCACCAGGGATCAGCTTCAGACTATATAACTGTAATTTTTATTTAAAGCCCCAACCCATTCTTTTCAGATACTTATGTTAAAAGCATTTCAATTAAGCTTTACTATTTTAATATCCAAAATACTTATTTATTTTTATATTTGAATCCCATCTTTCTTTTAGGAACAGAAGGCAACAAGCCTTCTTAAAGAACTTATTCCACAGAGGTAATGCAGGAAGAAATCATTAATAAAGATCACATTTTAAAAGAATGAAAAAGTAACTTATTTCCACTCAGCTAGAAATCTGAAAAATGAAACAGGAAAAAATGGTGCTTATAAAAAGAATTTTGTCCTTATTTGCAATGTAGGTATGGAAAAGCAAAGGCAGGACATCTTAATGAAGACAAAGATATTAATTATTTAATAATTTTTAAGGTATTTATATTGCTGCTTTTGTACTGTTTTTATGATTACCTGTGCGCCGCCCTGTGTCCTTTACAGGAGAAGGGCGGGATAGAAATCCAATAAATAAATAAAATAAATAATAAATATTTTAAGAGTGGGAGGAAAAACCTGGGTTTCACATCACATAAACAAACAGTGTTGAACATTCCTCTGTTGCATATAATTTTTTCATATAATAGTTGCATCTAATTTTTCATGTAGTTTAATGAAAGGAAATACACAAAATTGGACCTGTCAATTTCTAAGTGAATGGATTAATATATTCTAGACCAGTGATGGCTAACTTTTTATTGTCACCTGCCAAAAGTACACAAGCGTGCGTGATAGTGCTTGCGCATGTGCCCACACCCATAACGCAATCTTAATTTGACATCCCTGTGCTCTCCCCGTCCCCTGTGCATGCGTGTGTGTCCCCCATGCTCCCGTTCCCCCTCGCATATGTGCATGTGACTCCCCTGCACCCTGTTTGGGGCCTAGCAGGCCTCCCTGAAGCCTCCTGGGACCAAAAAGGGGGTGCGGGCAAGGACATAGGTTCGCCACTATGGTTCTAGACTGCTTGCATGTTTGTACACTTTTACATAGTAAGCAGACATTTGAATTGGAAGTAGTCCAATGAAGGTTGAATTGGTTCCAATAATTTACATCAAAGATGAAAATTGATATGGATATAGATATGGTAATGGCGTTTTCTCCGTGTGTGTGTGTGTGTGTGTGTGTGTGTGTGTGTGTGTGTGTAAAATAGAGGCGGAGTCTGGGTTTTCTGTATCTCCCTCCTATTATACACAAGAAACACCAGAAGAACTTCAATATTGTTTTTTTAGTAAAAGAGCATTGGCATTTCTGTGATTTTAATTCCTTGGTTCCTCTACAGATAAAACAGATTCTGCATTACTCTACTATATTATTATTATTATTATTATTATTATTATTATTATTATTATTATTGTTGTTGTTGTTGTTGTTGTTGTTGTTGTTG
>JAPKID020007133.1:0-10387 GCA_026931265.2 Tropidonophis doriae | reverse complement strand
TAACTAAATTTAAATCAAGGGCTTGCTTAGAATAAATTTACAACCCATATATTAAAACTTTGGTTTGTTATGTGCAACCATTCAGTGTTGAATCATTTGTAATTTAACTTCACAAGCAAGCAGGTGTTATTTATATTCAGTTATGAGGGAAGCAATGTTGAACTTAATTATTAATGATAAATCTGAAGTCATTGCCCATGATAAAGTTTCATTCTTCATTATATCTACATTCAGGTAGCTTGGATCCTGAGGCTATTCCCATATTTCATTAAAGCATAGAGAGGTTTTTTCTGTTCCATTAAAAATTAAAATGAGTTACTCTAATATAGTTTTATCTCTGTTCCATTAATATCTTCAGTACATTAGTAAACATTTAAGGATTATCTAGCTTGAGTCTAAGTGAGCTTTTGCTGTCCTTCTCTTCCAGTCATTAGCATTATATTTAGTGCAACACTCTTGTTGCTATTCATGTCTAGTCAGACTAGCTTGTCTTGTTTTCCTTTCTTGCTAAGTCCTCTTCCTTGACAAAGCAAATTGCAGTTGCTTTTAGAAAGTTCAAGCTACCCAGCCTTATAGACAACATATTTTGACTAGGTACCCATCTGTCATTCTTTACATTAAAAAATTTAATAGTGATCACCGTGTCACAGAACTGAGTGAGTTGAGGAAGAATGTAGCCCTTACTTAACAACCACTCATTCTGTAAGCATTCAAAGTTACAACGGTGCTGAACAAATAGTCTTTGACGTTAAAGACGTTTCAGGGCCTTGTAATAAAAATGTGGATGTTTATACTCCACCGCAATCTTCCCCTACTGCCCAGCTTGACTGGAGAAGAAAAAATGTGTGCTAAAGTTAATCTTACCGATCCATTAAGAATTCAAGAATATGTTATGGTACATTGACATAATACGGATTAAAGAAGAAATTGAAAAGAGACAAAGAAAAAAATAAAAATTGAAGAATGACTTCTTTAAAGATTGATTTTTGCTTCTGTTCCTTCAGTTAGAATCACACAGGGACACTGTTCTGCAGTGAAAACCATTATCAAACAATAGAATAATCTGATCTACTTCTAGCTTTCATTATTCCCCCAGCATGCAGAATAATTCCCTGATTTGTAACTCACATCTCTAGGGACTGGTATTTCTTTTTCTTTCTTTAAAATGCTTTTCAATTCAATCTTTTTGAAAAGATATTTCCACTTCTTGTGAGAGATAGAGGAAAAGGAGACAGAAAGAAAATGGAGGTTGCCTTCAGCTCAAGTTAAACCTCATTTGTTTGGTTCTCAGCTTCTGATTTTTTTGAGGCTTCAATTGTCTCTGGCTACTTCCTAGATTGACAAATCAGCTAATTTTTGCTCAGGTGACAGTGTCTGAACTTCTTTGAATGGGATTTATCTCATTTACTGCAATTGCTGATGCTGTGTAATTGGAATACACCCCCTTTTTAAATGATCTGTAGTCTTCATCAGATCTTCCCCACTGAGAAGTTAGCCTAGTGGGTATGTATCTAACAGTGATGTCTAACCTTTTCCGGAGAGAGTACCCAAAGTATGTGTGCACCAACCCCCAAAATGCAATGTGCGTGCAGCCCTCATGTATGCGGGGGCCCCGCACGTGTGCATGCATCCCATGCATGTGCACCAGCAGCCCAACAACTGGCTGGATGGCAGGAGGTGTGCGTGCGTGCATGCATGATGGAGCTGAACTAGGGTAATGGCTTGTGTGCCCACAGGGTGCTGCATGCCACCTGTGGCACACGTGCCGTAGGTTCGCCATCATAGGTATATAAGATTTGGTCTCTTCTCTTAGAAACGCTCCTGAGATGGCACTCTCTTTTCATGAAGGTCAGATTGATTGGTTCGACATTTATTGTGTTCTAGACTTGCAGGAAAAAGTACACAAAGAAAAATGAGCTGACTAGTCAATCCAAATAGGGGCCTGAGTTAATCAATTATGGAAGAGTTCATCAGATGGGTTTTTTATTTAAAAGGAGAATATTCATGGCTAGTTGAAAAAGCTAGATAAGAAAGGAAACCCCAACCCCCCAGAAATCCATGAAGAAAACTAGGGAATTATAGAACAGGTAAGGGATGAGTGAAGGGATAATGACTGAAATCAACCTTTCCGGAAATCATTTTTTCCTTTCTTTTGCAGGTTTGACAATAAACCTTGTTCTAATTTTATACCCAATTAAGACAATTATTTTGTGGAAGCGTTTAGAATAACTCCCTGATGTAAATGCTATTTTCCTCCTCCTGAGTAAACCAAGACAAAGGGATTTCTCCAGAAAATAAATGACTGGTGGCACTATTATCTGTGACTGTTCTCAGGAAAGGAGGCAGTAGGGTATAATACCTTTATTGTTTTTTGGTGCCCAATCCATCACATCCAAGATGCATATTCATCTGTAGAAATTTATTTTCAATGATGGCATGTAATTAATTTTAATAAAAAATACAAATAGCTATTCCCTCTTTTGAGCTGAATGTAACATCAGCATTATCGAGGAGGTTTTTTGTCAGTTGGAATAGAATCATTTCATTCTGTTACGATCATCACTGAATGAATATTAAGTTTAGCAATCTGGATATAAAGAACTATCTCAGTAGGTAATGCATTTCTGCATGAGATCTTCTCATGACTAAGGAAGGAATCTGAATCTGTAAGTGGGAAATAGTATAGTATTATAGTATTATGAAATATTATGAAAAGATACCAGTAAGGGGTTTTTAATACTAAGAAGAGAACATTTATAGCTCGGCGTTGAACTAAGGAATCCTTGGTGTTCTCTATGCTTCATTCTTGTTTTTGCAGACATTTTGTTAGCCAGGCAAGCAACATCTTAAATGCTGTTGTTTACTGTTTGATTGTTTGTGTGAGTTGATAGTCCCTTGATTGGGGAATTGGTTACCTCTTGACTGTTGGTCTGCTATTAATTTTGGTATTAATCCCTGCTTATCTGAGTGTTCCTTTGCTGGTGAAGTATTTTTGATCTTTTGTTTTCTTTGTAGCTTTTTGATTGTCATGTTTGATTGATTTGTAAATGTTGCTTGTCTCTATGTTCATTTCTTTATTTCGATTTATATAACCGCTCCTTCTCCATCGAGATGGACCCAGGGTGGTGCACAGGAAATTAAAATCAGCAATAAATAACAAGAAATACAGTAATAATATCTAAAATGAATTAAACTAAGAACCTGTGCTAAAACATTCCCATTAAAATTCTAAAATACATTTACTCATTGGCTAAAATTGAATTGTGTCAGAGCTCTAAGCTCTAAGCTAGACCGGCTTGATGGAAATGATACGTCTTAAGTGAGCGACGAAAGAGGGGAAGATCCGTGATAGTCTAAAGTTCGGGGGGGTAGGTTGTTCCAGAGGGATGGCCCTGCCACTGAGAAGGCCCTTCCCCTGGGCACCGCCAGCCGGCATTGACTGGCGGATGGTACCCTGAGGAGGCCCTCCCTATGGGAACGGATCAGACAGTGGGAGGTATGCGGCAGGAGACAATGCCGCAAATAACTAGGCCCCATGCCATGGAGCGATTTAAAGATGGTAACAAGTACCTTGAAGCGCACCCGGAAGGCCATCAGCAGCCAGTGCAGCTCTCACAGGAGTGGTGTTACGTGGGAGCTTCAAGATGCTCCCAGAATCCCCTGCGTGGCCACATTCTGCACTAACTGGAGCCTCCGGATGCACCTCAAGGGGAGCCCCATGTAGAGAGCGTTACAATAGTATAGGCGGGATGTAACGAGCACTTGAGTGACTGTGCCTGCTGATGGCTGATTTTTCTCAGTACCAGGCTTCCAGGAATTCGCTAGCTTTTTTTGGGGGGGGGGGGGTGGCTTGGTCTAGGATTCTCATAGTTTTCCAGTTGAAACTATGCTTAAGACTATCCATGTGTTGTGCAATTAAGGATTTTTCATCATGTCTTCTGACTAGAAGCTGGTATGCATGGATGCAGTCTGCTAGTGTTCTACCTGTCTGTCCTATGTAGTGGCTGTATTACAGTCCTTATATTGTAGATTATTCCTGTTTTCTGGCTACAGGGTCTTTTGATTTACTTAAAATAATTTGGAGGGCTTTAGTTGGTTGGCGTGTTACTATGAAGCCATGTGGTTGCAATAGTTTGTTGATTATTTCTCATATGTTTTTAATGTATAGTGCTATCTTTTTCATAGCTTGTGTTGGTTGTGCTATAGAGGGTTGAATGGTTAGGACTTTTTGATAAATTTACATGGGATCCATTTTGTTGCAAAATGTATAAATGTTCTGTTCCTTTTCCTGATGTTCAGGGTTACTGCAGTATATTTGTGTTAATCTAAATAGTATTCTTACACAGCTTCTCTTATGGGAGAAGAGATTATTCTCACTGCTAATTGGTTCCATGAGCTTCTGAACAAATTTGCAATGACAAAGTGCAAATATATAGTTAGTAAGGAAAATGTTTGAATATCAAATGCAGTTAAGAAAGTTGAGAGAGTGATTCTTTTTGTTTTGGATTGCTTTTTCCTGTATAGGTGTCCAGGACTCAGCCTTTACATCTCCCCAATCATACCCATTTACAATGCTGTGGTCTTCCTTTTTGTGCTGGCCAACTTCAGTATGGCCACTTTCATGGATCCTGGCATATTCCCTAGAGGTAAGCATTTTATTTATTTATTTATTTATTATTTAATCAAATTTGTATACCGCCCTATCAGTCCATACAAGGGTGTGATGGTTAAGTCCCCTAATCCTAGATCCCTCATCCACTGGCCGGAGACAAAAACTAGGTCCAGCGTGTGACCCCCGGTGTGAGTGGGACCGTGAATTAATTGGGTCAGATCCATGGCCGTCATGGAGGCCATGAACTCCCGGGCCATCTTGGATGTTTCGCCTACCAATGGCAAATTGAAGTCCCCCATGACTAATAGCCTGGGGGTATCAACTGCCACCTCGGCTATCACATCGAGGAGGTCAGGCAGGGCTGCTGAGACGTAACGGGGAGCCAGGTACACAATCAGCAAGCCCAACTGCCTCCCAGGGCCCCACTTCACACACAAGGATTCACAGCTGACTGGCTGCGGCACAGCAGTCTCCCTCGGATCTAGGCCCTCCTTTACGATAACTGCCACCCACCCCGACCCTGGGCCTGTGGCTGATGGAATGCCCGGTAACCTGGCGGGCACATTTCAACGAGGGGGACTCCCCCCTCGTGGCCCAGCCAGGTCTCCGTAATACCCACCAGGTCCGGGTCCCCCTCAAGTACCAAATCATGGGTGAGGGAGGCCTTGTTGATTATGGACCTGGCGTTACACAACATCAGCCTAGGGCCCAGGCCCTGTGAACCCGGACCACCTGGATTGCGAGAAGAGCCATGGGTACCGGAGCGCCCAACCGGAGCAAGCATTGTTCCGGTTTCCTGCAAATCATAAATCTAAAAATGGGGATTATGACTATGGTTATTTCAATTTTTCATTTGTGAGGCATTTTCTTTTTTACATCTGTATAATATTTTTTTTTATCACAATACAGGTAGTCTTCAACTTACAACTTGTTAGAAGTTACAACAGCATTAAAACAAACCGTTTCTCAGACATGATTGT
Organism: Tropidonophis doriae; assembly: GCA_026931265.2. NCBI lineage: Eukaryota > Metazoa > Chordata > Lepidosauria > Squamata > Natricidae > Tropidonophis > Tropidonophis doriae. The sequence continues at coordinate 4,795 of JAPKID020007133.1, read as the reverse complement.
TATGGCGTTCCCCACAGTCTCATGATCAAAATGTGGGTGCTTGGCAACTGGCATGTATTTGTGATGGTAGCAGCATCCCAGGGTCACATGATCACCATTTGTGATTTTCACAGCTGACAAGTAAAGTCAGTGGGGGAAGCTGGGTTTGCTTAATGACCACACAATTTACAACTGCCATCATTCACTTAACAAATATACCAAAAATTGGGTGCAGTTCACCTAATAACTGCCTTGCTTAGCAACAGAAATTGTGTTACCTGTAACACAATTACTACCTGCAAAAAAGCAAATAGTTGCCTTTCTAGTATAGGTCCAAGAGTGAATATTGAGAATTTGAAAGACTTGGTCAGCATTATTAGACACCATGACCATATTTGCCTAAGTTGGAATTTCTCAGTTTTAGCAGTGAACACATAGCATTGCTGTTTTCCTTTATTATCTGGTTCCTTTTGCCAGGGAGTCTGACTTACAGGGTTGATTATGATTATTGGTGTATTGATTACATTATATAATCCATGTTGTCTTGACTGCTTCAGTCAACAGCTTATAAAATTAGTCTTCGATGTATAACCGCAAGGGAGTCCAACATTTCCATTGTTAGGAGGACAGTTGTTAAGCGAGTTACTCTCCATTTTACAACCTTTTCGCTATAGTTGTTTAATGAATCATGCAGTCTTTAAACAAATCTGGCTTCCGCCATTGACTTCATTTATTAGAAGCTGGCTGGAAAGGTTGCAGATTTTGGTCATATGACCCCAGGACAGTACAGTCATAAATACATGCCAGTTGTCAAGCACCCAAATTTTGATCACATAACCATAAAGATGTTGCAATTGTCATAAGTGTGAGAACCAATCATAAGTCATGGCAGCCTGCCGCACCAGGCGGGACTGCCATTCACTTGAGGGGTGGGTGGGCGACGGATGATCAGGTACCTGCACACCAGGTCCAGGGCCCACCACCAAACATTCGCCCACGACATTTGGAGCAGGGCCCGCTGCCAAGCAATCTTCCACGTCCTGCATAGGAGCGCTCGTCGATCAATATCTCTCCCTCCCCCCCTACCCCCAGGGTTGCACACAAGCAGAGCGGGTTGTTCTACTGCCGCGTCAGACACCTACCTCCGGGATTGGAGCATGCACATTGGGCTGCTCTCAGAGTTTGTGCATGGGACAAGCCATGCACAAAGGTTTGCAGGCATTGTTGGGGTAGTGCCAGGATGGTGGGGAGGAGCTGCTGTAACATTTAAAAGGTGGAGGGAAGCATTCAGCAGTAGCTCTGAATTCAATTCACTCTGGTGTTTCACTGAGTGATGATTAGAACGTACTGATGCATCAAGGAGAATAATACAATCTACACTTTGAACTATGTGTTGGTCTGTTTATTCCTTGTTTACCAAACTGGAACCTGACAAGTCATTTTTTCAATGCTGTTGTAACTTTGAATGGTCACTAAACAGTTATAAATAGAGGACTACCTGTAATAAATTTTGGGTTCAGCATTCTGGAAAAAATCTTGCCATCATTATAACTTATTTATCATTACAAATCTGGAAGGTGGAAATATATTGATTCTGGTTTTTGGTTTTTTCCCTCTTCTATGGCTTTCTTCTGCTTTAGCTGAAGAAGATGAGGACAAGGAGGATGATTTCCGAGCTCCCTTATATAAAACTGTTGAAATAAAGGGTATTCAAGTGCGCATGAAATGGTGTGCAACATGCAGATTCTACCGGCCCCCACGCTGCTCCCATTGTAGTGTTTGTGACAACTGTGTAGAGGTAAGAAGATAAAATGAGAAAAGAGCCCAACTAAAGAGATTGAAAATGCTTATTCTACATGGGATGTTGTTTGGCATAACCTGGGCTCCTTTTGATTAATTCCAGAGCCTGAGTATTGAGCATCAGGTTTTATAATGTAATCTTGAGAAAGAAAAAGGGAAGGAGAAGGGAATATGGGAACTCACAGGACTTTCAGAAGGGATGGTGGTGTTAAATCTACTGATCATTTTTTCCTTTTATGTCATCTTTTTTCTTGAAATAAGCTTTTCCGATTCCTCTCCTCCAGCGTTTGAACAGCCCCAGACATGCTTAGCTTCAGTAGGATTGGAGTTTCACCTGTTTTCATATTACACCTTAGTCACAAGATACATATAACAAGTCACTGAATGTCGGTTTATTTTTCTTGTCTTCAGGCAATCCCAATTCATATAGGCTACCACATATTAAAGTATCCAAGCTCAACACCAAAGTTGTCAGATGCCACAAGATAATCCTTCTAAATACTGGGGCTACTCTAAAGATAGCAATGATAGCATTGAGAATTTGTAGACGTTCAGAGTATGGTTTAGACTGGCGGGGCCAAAAAAGAATTGTTTTAAATGTGCACAGCAGGGTACCTCTGAAGATTAAAAGTATCTTGGAAGGAAAGCTCTTCAGTTGCAAACATCCGTTTGCCAAAATGAAAGGAAGGGACTTGCCAAGGCACATTGGAAACACAGAGATGGAAAATGGCTTGCCTCAGATGTAAACCTAGGGAGACATTAATATTTTCACTGGCTAATATAGGGGTGGGAAGGGGAATGCAGTTCTTCAAACAGTGTCTGAAGGAAGTTATTCATCTGCCAAGGAGGGAAGCATTCCAAGAGGCTATGACAAAAAGTGGGGCTACTCTTCTCCGGTTGTTTCATCCTAGTCAGTGTAGGCAGAACATTGTTATGCTCCAGAATTCCACTCTGGAGTTAAGGAAGAAAAAGTTATCTGAGATGAAGCAAACTATTTGAATCGAATTTCCTCTGCTGAGCAATTCAACAGAAATGTTTGGGAACATGTTCAGTAACTTTGTTATTTCTGCTTGTGAAGCCTGGGAAATTGGCGAGATGTTACAAACCATCTAGAGGGTGGTTATAGAAGAATGCATATCCTGACATTCTTTATGTCAAAACTCATCTGTCTGTCTATACACACATACACACACAAAAACAAAGAATACATGAGAAGAGAGGAAAGGCATACGGTCGATCAGCTCAAGGTCTACGAATTCATTGTGGCTATACCATTGTTATAGGAGTTACGTTTTACATGCTATCATGAATGGAAATAAATACTTGAATTGTAGAGAGGTGTGCTGTAGTTTAGAATGGTTTTATTAATAATATAAAACTATAGACTGGCTTTTCTAGAGGGATTATTTTCCTAACCTTTTTTTTTTTAATGGAAGGAATTTGACCATCACTGTCCATGGGTGAACAACTGCATAGGAAGACGCAATTACCGCTACTTCTTCCTATTCCTGCTCTCACTTACAGCGCACATTATGGGTGTGTTTGGTTTTGGTTTACTGTATGTCCTATATCAAGTGGAAGAGCTCTCTGGAATCCGCATGGCTGTTACGTATCCTTTAATTCTCCTCCGCTCCCCCGTCCCCCCCAAAAGGAGGGACTTTGGTAAAAATAAACCCTGGCAAGGAATTTTTAGGTCTGCTTAAGACAGTGCAACCTATCAGGTGGGAAATGCATCTTCAGATAAGAAATGAATTGTGATCCTTCAGTATTGCTCCTTGACTTTGCTGCAGTATGGCCGTGATGTGTGTGGCTGGTTTGTTCTTTATTCCTGTAGCTGGCCTTACAGGATTCCATGTGGTACTAGTAGCCAGAGGTCGCACTACTAATGAACAAGTATGTATCTCCTATTTTGTTTTGTTGTTCATTTCACTGAATTTTGCCTAACCAGTTTTTGGTCTTTGCAGGTTACAGGCAAGTTCCGAGGTGGGGTAAACCCATTTACCAATGGCTGCTGTAAGAATGTCAGTCGTGTCCTCTGCAGCTCTCCAGCTCCCAGGTAAATTCTGTTCCACCAAAGTAAGATGGTGAAGAGGAGAAACGAGAATTACTGTCTTCATTGTTGGCATGAAAATTGAGAGGAAGTTTCTCACGGTTAACTGTCCCAAAGGTGCTTTCTCAAGAGGTAACTGAACTTTCTGGATCAGAAAGTCTAGTTGCCTCTTGAAAAAGCAACTTTGGGACAACCATGACCTGGATGACTGAGAATCTCCATAGACATGGTTAACTATATGAATGATTCAGCAAGGAGGTGCTGGGTTGCAGAAAGCAATTGCTAACAATCATTTTAGTTCTTAATCATAGACTCTTAGAATGGGAAACTGTAGGATTCATCAAAGTAATCCTCCTGCTTGGTACAGGAGGTATTAGAGTATCTCTGACAGATGACCACCCAGTCTTTATCTGAAGACTTTTGAAGAAGGACTATTTCTATGTGGCAATGTGTTTCATTGGCTGATATCTTGTATGGGCAGAAGGTTTCCTCATATTGTCTAGATTGAACCTCCTTCCTTGTAATTTAAACATACAGGTATGAGTTACAATGGCAATTGAGATTGGCATTTCTGTCACTAAGCGATGTGGTCATAAAGTGCAACCTCATGTTACCGTATTATTCAATGACAGCAATTTCTTCAGTCTCTTGTTACCATAATTAAGCATGAATTGTGGTTTCTTAAGCTATAACATCACAACTTCTTGCTAGTTTCCAGCAACCAAAATTAGTAGGGAAGCTGGCAGGAAGTTGCAAGTCTCAGGTGTCTTGTAAACAAGCCAGCAGGCAGGTAAGTGGCTGCTGCCAAGGTGAGAGGGTCACAGTTGTGCAAGTGGCCAGAAAGGCACAATCTCAGCAAGGCTTGGAAAGAGCGTGCAAGGATACACAAGAGGGAGTGGTGCCCACCGTCTTAAAAGAGGCAGTGGTACGCCCCCTCCTCAAGAAGCCCTCCCTGGACCCGGCTAT
>JAPKID020007132.1:0-10387 GCA_026931265.2 Tropidonophis doriae | reverse complement strand
TTTTATGTTGCTAAGTGAGAAATTTGTTAAGTGACTGGCCCATTTTAAAATTTTCCTTGCCACAGTTGTTAAGTGAATCGCTTCAGTTGTTAAATTAGTCATGCTGTTATTAAATAAATCTGGCTTCCCTATTGACATTACTGGTCAGAAAGTCACAAAAGAGGATCACATGACCCCAGGACACAGCAACTGTCATAAATGTGAGTCACTTGCCAACTCCCTGAATTTTGAATATGTGGATGAACAATTGTTATGTGTGAAAAAATGTCAAGTCCCTTTTTTCAGTGCTTAAATGAACTGTTTTGAGTTCATTTACTTACTAGAGGTCACTTTAGTCGCTAAATGAACTGTTGTAAATCGAGGACTACCTGTACTTAACTATGGCAAACAGATTATATACAAAGGAATATTAGGTTTTAATCCTGTCTATATATGTTGAAGAAAAGAGTTAGACAAAAGAGGGATATAAGTTAGCTATTTCTTAGGCATATTTTGCACAGTTAAAATGCATCTATAGAGATAGATGTAAATACTGATGTGGGAAAATGAAGTCAGAATTTCAAATAAATTTCTAACATTTCAAACTAGCAGTTGAAATACATATAAGCAAAGAGTGCTTCTCAATATTTTTAGCAATCACAAATAGTATCCAAAATAATCTTAACTGTTGAATAAATTGAACAGTAAGAATTTAAACATGGTAGAAGTGTTAATAATAGTTGAAGTTACTGCAAATTTTTAAAAAGAAAGCAATTTTAAATGGTCTAGTTTATTATGTCACTATTTCATTGAAGATTTAAAGTCACATTGGCCTAGGAAATAACTTTGCTTTCACCAATCTTTCAGCTCTAAAATAAGCACAGTATGATGCTTTCATTTCTAACTTCATGTTAATACAGTAGTAAAGGAGATAATTCATAATCAAACAGCTCATCTACTTATTGTGGGATAGTACTAACTGCATTCGCTTCTTCCCTAAACTGTGATAAGATAATGTCCTAGACAGATTATGAGTGAATATAAAAGAAGTCTGAATTTATTATTAGAGATAGGAAATAATATGAAGAACAAGGGATAAAGCTTGTCTCCATAGAAACACAAGAAATCTGATTAAACTAAGAGTAAATTTGCTTTGGAGTCAAAGTATGAAAAAACCCAGTCTACTTATAATAGAAAAACTGTAGTACATTTCCAGCACATGGTATCTTTAAAACAAAGTCTTATTTCAAACATATCACTAGATTAAAAAATCAGCAATTGTGCCTTTAATGATCATATATAAAGGTAAATATACTCAAAGTTCTTTAGAAATGATAGGCTTAAAGCTTCAACTTTTATTCTTAAGGAAAATTAATTTTCCAGGATTGTTTGAGAATTTCTTGATTATATAATAAACTATATGAACTTATTTTTATTTTTTTTAATAAATAAATAAATAAATAAATAAATAAATAAATAAATTAAATAAATTAAATAAATAAATATATGAACTTGATCATGGAAAAATGACTTTGCTTCTTAATTTGTGATTGATAAATTATGTGACTTTCATTTATACATCTGTCTGGAATGTTTACAGCACAGACGACATTCCCTTGAAGATACTGGCACATAATAATTTTGTTGGCCGACTCATTGGTAAAGAGGGACGGAATTTGAAAAAAATTGAACAGGATACTGACACTAAAATAACAATATCTCCGTAAGTATTTGGTCTTTTAAGGAAGTATGCAACAAGTCAATCTTAAAATGCTATACTTGTTAGAATTATTAACTGCCAGAAGGGTTTTAGAAAAAAACTATTAACTGCATTCACAGAATTGCTAATTCCATTAGGTTATGTGTATGTGATAATATATTTTCTTCTCATAGAAATGTCATGTTATTTTTATGCACATAAATGCAAATATAGATTAATATATTTCTCAGATATGCAGTTCAATATATTACATTTGAAAAATGTTAACAGAATTCCCAAGAGATATTAATGTTTCCAATGCAGTGCATTCTGTTGTCTCTAAATTTGAGTAGAATTTCATAGTGTTCTTGGGTTACTTCAGCTTCCGTGTTCTGAGGAAGGCTCTTGTGAATTCATAGCTTCCATGGGGATCATGGGGTTTATTGCAAGCAATTGCATCCCTTGAACACATGGCAAGACACAGTGGAGCTGGTCTTTACTTCAGAGCAGATGAAATGTTATCTGAAGATGAAGGACACTGACATCCATGTTTTATTGTGGTCAGATCACTTCCTTATCAAATTGCAGATGAAAAGATTAGGACTTCTGCATGGAAGTCAGGCCCTTTAGAATAGTCTACTACAAATGGATTCAGAAGGATTCCAGAAACCACTTGGAGATTTTGCCGATCTCTGGCAGAAAGTTCCATCCAGAAAGTACCTAAGCCAGTTTATGTAATCTAGGGAAGAAGAAAAAAATGTGCTGGATGAAGTTGTTCCAGTAAGGCCTCTTCCTAGTTTCTGATTTCAAGCAGTTCCTGAGTTTCCTTAGAACTGAGGAAAATGAAATGAGTGAAAAGATACCTAGTGTGATGGTGGTAGTAAAATCAGAAGTAAATGTGATGGAGTACTGAACAGAGTTGACTTCTGAGCTTTCATGGTAGTTTTTAAATAATCCACCATACCTATTGCACCTGCATATTCTTTACCCTGATTCTTGTAATTTGGATCTTTTGAAAGAAAGTAAAACAGGAAAAACAGATAAAGGTTCAAAGAAGAAAGTGTTATTCATACCTGCTCTTAGTTGGTTATCAGAGATAAAGATAGGTTGCCACATTTAGCAACTATAGTTGGAACTGGCAACCCAGTCACTGTGAATCAGTTGCTAAGTGAGCGATCACATCATCACATTTTGCTTTCTGTCTTGAAAATGACAAGAATAATCAGTTTCACATCTTAGCTTTTGTTTGCCTCCTAACTATTCTCCTGTCCTTTAGAATGATTACTCCCACAGATAATTTACAAGAAGGGAATTAAGGTTTGTATTTATATTCTTTGGAGAGAAATGGATTAGAAGAGAGTAAGCAGATGAAAATACAGTGGAGAATGCATATCGAAATCAATCTGTCAGTAGCCTCAAGTGCACTTAACATACATACAGCATATTCAGAAAATAGGTGGTGGTGCTAGAGGTTGCCCAAATAAATTGTTTGATAGACCGTTCTTTTTCAGGTGGACAAGTGGAGAATAGGAGTGGTAGTTGATATGTGAAAGTGGGAAAAAGCCAGGCAAGCACTGAAGAGACTTTGGGGCAAGAGAGAGTGAGGCATGTGAAGAATTCCTGTTTGCTAGACAGCAGTTGGAGATGGTGCAGGAGAGAATCAGTGAAAGAACATGGGCCTTTATAGGTGCTGAAATAGGGAAGCACTGAATTATGGGCTTCACAAGAGCTCTGTGGCACAAAGTGCCTTGCTACTCTGTTTTACTTGGGAGCTGCATAGTAGGGCCCTTAGCGAAGCCACGTCCTTCACTGCTTTCCCAAAAAGCTTGTGACATTGGGACTGAGACTGTCAGCTGCTCCTTAAGCATTAGGTTTTTCTTAGGGCAAATAAAGGTCAGGTTTCAAACAGCTTTTTAATTTAAGCTTTGCAAAACATTTGAGCCATTGAACAACAGTTTAGATGCCCTGAAATAAGAGGGCAGAAAAAGCAACCTCAGGAGCAGCCCATATTGGTAGTTAAGGAGAAAGAAAGAAAATAAGGAAGGAGCGAATAAGCCTGTTAGGTAAACCACATTTTAATTAAAGCATGTTGGTGGCTAGGAAAAAGGAAGGAGCTAGCAAAATTAGTGGGTGGGCTGGATCACAGATTATGTTGAGGAAGATTAGGTGGAAAGCGGGACAAGGCCTTATCTTACTCACTATACTAGAATTTTTGTCTTAGCTGAAGCTCAAAACCAAATAGTGAGAATGAACTGGCCAAATGTCTAAGCCAAAACTGTTCATTCACAAAACATTTTTCCATGTCATGTGCATCTATATTTGTAATTGTTTACTATTTTAACAATTTATTGTCTCTTAAATATTTTTATTTCAGTGCTGTGGTGGTGTTGTTTTGATCAACCACAATGAAGTTAACAGTAATTGGTGGTATTCTCTTACATAAATCTCAGGGGAAATAACAGCTGCTGTTTTTCTTCAGTGTTAGTGAACTTTGACTCAGTTTGACTATGACTCAAATTTCATAATCACCTTTAAGGCCTTGTAATTTCTGAGTCATATTAGAATGGAGCTAATGAATGAGATTTCACCTTTATTTTCCAGATTCATATCTTTTTTTTAGAAGTAGTCTTATTCCCTCAATTTTCAGGCTCTTAGCAAGCTCAGTAGAGAAATATTTAGTACAGTTTGAAAGACCATAGTGTAGCTTTCTCAGCTATAATCCCATGTGTAGTGAAATGCCTACAATGTTATCGTGATCTCACAATATGAAACTATCAATAGGGGTATTGTATCTCTTATGCATTTTACTCATTCATGAAGAGAGATCTCATTCCAACCAGAGTTTTGCATCTGATTTTGAGAGGATCATTCCCCATTCCTGATATGCTTACCATGCAATTAAAAGATTTCTTCTCTATTAGAAAAATGAACAGTTTGTGGAACAGTTTTTTTCAGTATTGGGAATAGGCTGAGAAGGAATGCTGCATTTCTTGTTTGGGTTAGGTAGAGTATTTCCCTCTGAGGAAATAGACAGCTACCAAGGCAACAAAAATCTAATTGAATGCCTCCAATTCGAATGTGAAAAGGATCAAGGAGGGTCAAACGCTTCTCTAGTAGCTCTGTTTCATTAGGTATTCAAGATTTAATTCCAAGGAAAGGTCAAAGGTTGCTGGTAGCCCACAGGGAACGGAACTTTATGTTTACCAGTAGGGATTCTTCAGATTTCCCAGTGTAATTGTGTTTCAGAGAAATGGCTGTTGCCTGAATGCATACTATGTTGCATATGTTACTTGGGTTTGTGGTACTGAGATTTCACATCGGCTATAGAGTCCTTCTTCATTTTGTTCTTAAGTTGCTTGGGGGTTGGTGTCTTGACATAGTTGCATTGGCTCATAGAATTGGAGATGGAATCTGCTTTTTTTTTTTACAGATGCAAAAAGATACATTGTTTTACAAGTGTAAGTAATTTAAAATAAATAGTTGTTCAGAAACATCTGTTCATATTTTATGCTAAAATAACGTGCTTCCGGGTATTAACTGTCTATCTTGCTTTTGTCTTGATACTCGTAGAAGAAAAGATTGGATGCTTATATAAGAATCCAAATTATTGGGGTGGGGTGAAGATATATTTCGTTTTACGTAATTGTCGGCTTCATTTTGTTGTGGGTCAGGAATGACATTGTAGTCACCAGTGAAGAATAACTTGAGCTAAAGGTATCTGCAAACATCCATGTCTTAAGGGGTGGATGTCTGAGACATCAGTGCATCATCCCTTAGGAATACATGTACGGCCATACTGTGTTCAGATGTTTCTGAAAACATTTTCACATCGTTGTGCATAATTCTGTAGCAAGATCTAGCAGTAGATACTGATGATACATGAGTTAAGGGACAGTGTTTGCCAACCTTTTTGAAAGAAAGGAGCTCAACCTACTTCCACCGATCTCACGGGGCTACTGAAAATTATTAAGAGATCATCTTTCTTTATCACAACTCCCTATGCCCCTCAGAAGTCCCCCCAACCCCAATCTTTTATTTTGTTCTCCATTTCTCTGCATTGTTCCTCTGATGTTTCTTTGTTGGAGTTGTCGGATAATAAAAGAAAACACTTCAGTGCAGTTTTCTTAATTTTTTTTATGGCACCCAATGGACTACAGCTCTCAAACTGGGTGGGAACTCCCTCCCACCTCCTGAGGCAGGAAATCTAGTAAGATCAGCTTTGCTTCCAAGTACATGGGAGGAGGAACTCTCCATGACACATTCTGCAGTAAGTCCAGTATTCGGTGGTAAACTCCACAGGGATGCTGAAATGATTTAAACTATACATTTTAAAGGTCTGCATCTGGAAAGCCAGGGGAGTCACAGATTTTCTCCCCTCTTGTAAGTCCATAGCACAGAGAACTGTTGACCCTCACTTTTGTGAGGGAGGGTTTTTTTAAAAATAGAAAAACTGTAAGAGGTAGCATCATTTGAATTGGCTAGTATGTTGTAGTTAAGATACATTTGTGTCCAGTCTGTTTTAATAATTGTTATATGTCTGTCTGTCTGTGTTTGCATGTTAGATGGAACATGATTAGGATTCATATATTTGTGAAGGAGAAAAAGTAATTTTATTCTAGTGCGTTTATTGTCAAAAGACGCAGGTTTTGATTATTTTTTAATTGCATACATTTCTGGATTTGTTCAATTTTGCAATAAATTGCTTACATCAATAACATGAATTGAACAGTGAAGCCCCTTGTCCCTGAAACAGCTGTAATAGTACATATAGCTTAAAAATGTTAAAAACTGAATAATATGGCGACAAGTTAAAAATGAAGTTTTTAATATACATCAATACTACATTTTCACTGAAATAATCAGATTTAGAAAAATAGGAATAGAAACAATTGTTGAACATTATCTTCTGAAGGTAGAAGACCTTAAAAGGGAGGCTACATACTACTGGCTTCTTGTATACTATATGCTTGTCTTCTCAACCAATCCATATCTCCACATGACTCTAACCATATTTTGTTAAATGACTGGCAAACTAGTTGACTATATCACTCATGAAAATGGATTGGCTGATGGTCAGACATTCTTGAATCTGAGTTACTAATGATACATCTAGGATTTGTATATTCTGAAGCTTCGTCTACTGTTTATCTGAAGAATTATAAATATTTAAGTTTATTTGAAGAATAATTATTTTCAGTTTCAGCTTCGTATATTAGCTATTACATGCATATCAGTTCACTTCTTTTTGCTATGAAGATTGCAGGACTTGACACTATATAATCCAGAACGAACCATTACAGTTAAAGGCAGTATTGATACATGTGCCAAGGCTGAGGAGGAAATAATGAAGAAAATCAGGGAGTCATATGAAAATGATATTGCTGCTATGAATGTAAGTACATTTCTTATCAGTGTACATTTGCTAATTTTTAAAAGTATTTGTCCTAAGTATTACAGTAGAACTAAATCAGTTTCGGGGGGGGGGGCATTATAGTTTGTCCTTTCTACTAGAAAAATCTAATAAAAGGCATACAAATTAAAGACATCCAAATGGGTACCAGCCAGCTATTCCTATTCACAGTTGGAGAGTCCAACTGATCATCTTAGAAAAGCCTTGCTTGCCTACATCTATTTTAATGTCAAAGGTAAAATTTTATATATTCCCGATTACATTATTAAGGTAGACTTACAGTCTTTGAAAATAATTTGAAAGAGGTTATTTGAACATGTGTGCATATGAATGCAGGTTTTCTTTAAAGGCATATCTTTTCAGGCTAATACCTGAACCAGAAAAAAAAGACAAAGCTATATGAATGGGTCACATTAATGCATTGATTATGATGCTTTACTAATGGTCCAGAGTAGTTTGTTAGGTACTCCAGTTGCAAGTGCATTCATTCTTTTGGTCTTTGTGATTGAAAAGTGCTGTAAGCCATTATATTGAAAGACATAATAAGCAGAAAATTTCAGCCCAAGGTGATTTCATGATCATTTCAACTCTTTTAAGAGGACAGTTCTTATTCCTTCTTAGTGAATATTGTAATAATCTTTCTTTGTGTATTTAATTATCTGTGAAGGCTAAACTTATAGAACATCCAGATTTAAAGGTAGCCTTCCATCCTGCCAAGGTAGGTAAAATGAGGACACAATTTGTTGGGGGAAATATGCTGACTCTGTAAACCGCTTAGAGAGAGCTGTAAAGCACTGTAAAGTACTATATAAGTCCAAATGCTATTGCTATTAATATGTTACATTATTTTACAGAATCAATCAACAGTGGCTTCTGACAGAATAGTAGTATTTATATTGTTAGATAAATTGATAAAGGATTATATTAAATTTTAAATTAGCTACATGAAATTTCACTTCATTTAAATTACATTTTTACTGGCAAGCAAGCAAGAATCCTTTATTTCAGATAATTGTTTTTAAATATGTTGCTGAACTAATGATCTTCCATATTATTCCAGCTTCAAGCACATTTAATTCCAGGGCTAAATCTGAATGCCTTGGGTTTATTCCCACCTTCTTCTTCAGGGATACCACCTCCTACAGTGGGTGTTGCTCCAGCCACTGCATCCTCTTCATATCCTCCATTTGGGGTAATTCTATCTCTTTGTACATTTTGGACAGTTGGTTATAACTATTCCCCATTTATATATTGCATGACAGATATGTTGGTTTTCCAATTTAATGGAAATAACTAGCATGACTTTTCAGTAATATTAAAATCTTGAATTAGAATAGCACAACATGTGAACAAAATGACAATTCACAGACTGTTTAGAGAAGAGTGTATATGTCAAAAGAAAGTATGACCAGCTATGTTCCAGAGAATCAGAAATAAAAGGAGAATATATATTGCACATTGAAGTTGTTTATTTAAAACAATATGCTGAAGGACCTTTCCTTTAATTGTGATGTGTATGTATGTGTTCGTGTGTGAGAGATCCAGCGAAAGGTTCCTGGAAAATAGTCTAAGGGGTGACCAGTCATTATGGCAAGAATGTTATGGTTCAATGTATCTTGTAGAACAAGAGTGTCAAACTCAAGGCTCATGGGCTAGATCTGGTCTGCGGGGCCAGATTTGGCCCACAGGACCACCCTGGAAACAGCAAAGGACTGACACACAGTGCTTTGCAAGCAAAAATGGAGCTCAGGAGCCTATTTTCTCTGGCAGAATACTCGGGTCACCACAGGCACCTCTGGCCATAGCCCCTCTCCCCCAGGTCAAACATAACCCTGATGGCAGCCCTCAAATGAAATCGAGTTTGACACCCCTGTCGTAGAAGGTGTTTTTGTTTGGGATTTTCAATAAACATGATTTGGGTTAAAGAAAATACAAGAAACTGTCTTATGCTGAAGAAGATGAGTTACCTAGTTCTTGTGGCCATCTCTAGTCTTCCTGAATCTGATTCAAGTTTCATGAACTTTAGTTTCCAGAATTTTCTAGTCAGGTAGCCTTTACTTAAAATAACTATTGACAGCTTACTCGATTTCTGGCTGCCCTAAATGTCAGGCACGAAAAACTAAGCCAATGCATGCGCGAAATGGCAGTCGTCCTCTAGCCCACGGAGGCGATCTCATGGCGGTTTTTCCACCCGGGTAGAGGTTCCAGCCCTCGAAGAACAACGAGGAGGGCTGGAATTGACAGCAGGCACTCTGCCACCGCTCGGGGTCGTTTTTGGGAGTGAATGGAGCGGCGGCATGATCGGCAGGATGGGAAGATCCGGAGGTTCGAGCAGGCGGTCGGAGGAGGTTCGGGAGGCGGCGCGGAGCGGCCGGGGCAGTCCTTGCGGCCTAGCGGCATGGCGCGGCCTGGCGGTTGCAGCGGAGCCGGCGGAGGTGGCGACGGTGGTCGCGGGACTGACTGGCCGGCGGGAGTCATCGGAGGCTGGCGGCTGTGCTGCGCTGGTGTTGCTGGTGGCAGTGAGGACGTGGCGGCTGTTCCAGGCGGTTTCCTTTGATGGGCCAGGGGGGTGGATCATCAGGCCGCGTGGACTCCGCGGCTTCCCCCCCCTGCCCCCCCCTCCGCCCCCCCCTCTGCGAGTCCTAAATCATCGGGGGCAGAGTATCAGGTTCCCAGAACTGTGTTCTGGCCAGGCTGGGCTGTGTTCTGGTCCAGCTGGAAGGCCGAATTGTGATTATGATGGTCTGTGGATGGTTGGAAGATGGTTTGCTGGAGGCCGGTGGCTGGAGTTTGGAGAAGGTTTGGAGAAGGTGTGAGCAGGTTTGGAGGAGAGGAAGGAGAAGGAGAAGGAAGGAGAAGGAGAAGGAAGGTGGAAAGAAAGATTTTTGGAAGTGGTTTGGGCCAAACAGCTGGACTTGGAACCTTGACACCAGACCTGGGTTGACCTTGAGATCTTACTCTGCCTGTTGACTATCATTTATAACATCATGACTCTGCAAGATTATTTGACTCGAACTTCTGACCGACATTTTTATATATTCGTATATATTTATATTTTTATATTTTTGTATATTTATGTATATTTATGTCTATTTATTGCTGCTGTTAACATCTTTGCCTGCTTGATTTCCCCCTGGGCTTTTAACCCCATGTATATTTTATTCTGCCCTGTATACTAGAGACGACCTCCTTTACCTGCGAGAGTCTCCTCTCTCGCAGGCTTGGCCCCCCTTTTTATCTAGGGCCCATCTCGAGGAAGGACTTATAGATCCTGAGAGATGGGCGAAGCGCAAATTAAG
>JAPKID020007131.1:0-10388 GCA_026931265.2 Tropidonophis doriae | reverse complement strand
TTCTCCGAGCCCCGGGGTTTTATTGCCCAGCTTTCAGCTGGCGCCCCGACAGGCGCCGGTGCTTGCGGGAAGGCGCTGGCGCGAGAAGAGCCGCAGGCTGCTAAAAGGTGCAGGAAGAAGAGGAGGAGGAGGAGGAGGAAGCGGCTCCCCTCCGGTGTGTCCCGCGGCGAGAAAGTCCGATTTCTTCCGCCGCCGCTCCGGCTGTCTCCCCCGCACGTGGCTGTGCCGTGACGCCCAACTAATCTCAAGAAGGGGCGCTCAGATGCTCCCGAAGCCGCCCAGTTTTCACGGAACCAAGGCGGGGGCAATGCAGCTTCTGCTCGGGAGGTGGGCAAAGGAAGAGTCTCGCCTGCCGGCCGGCCGCTCCTCAAGTCGCCTCAGAAACGCCGCTGCCGTCTCCTCCTCATCCCGAATCGTCTTCGGAAGAAACCCACGTGCCTCGGCCGCCGAGCCACACGTTGCCCACCTCTGGAACCCGGCCAGGCGCCGCGTTGCCCGGAGCCGCCGCATCTCCCGGCCTCCGATTACCTCGGCTGCTGTGCCTGCCGCAGCTGCAGCGACTTCCCGGCCGCTCCCTGGCCGGAGGGGTCCCATTTCCTTCGCATTTTGCAGGGTGCGGCTCCCCGCCCTCCTTGTGGCTCGAGCCCCCCTCGAAGACTCTTGCCCGCTCTTTGTGCTGCAAACTCTCCGTCCGCTTCGCTTCCCTCGCCGGCGGCTCCAAGGCTGCGGCGCGAGGCACTTTCGCTTCCCCCTCCCCCAATTCCCCAAGTCAGCCTTGCTTGCCTGCCCCAGCGCCGCCGCCGCCGCCTCGGTTCTTCTGCAGCCCCGGCGCCTTCCTCGTAGCAGCCTTAGCCCCCCCCCCTCCCTCGGCGGGGCCATTCGCTAGTTCTTGTCTCGCTTTTCCTTCCCTGGCGCCCCCGCGGCTTCCTCAGTCCGGCACTTTCGGGGTGCTCTTCGGATTTCGCGGAGCGCTCCCCGTCTCCTCGCGCGCTCCCCCAGAAGCCGAGCTTCGTCTGCAGCTCTTGCTCTCCCTCCAGTGGTTTGACTTCCCTCCACCGGAGCCTTCGGTGACGTTCGCCCGCAGGAGGATCTTTGCTCGCAGGCCCGGCCGTGAGCGTGTGCCACGGGAAGGAATACACGCATCCGCGCGACACCCCCTCTTCCCAATAAAGAAAATGGAGAGGGGAAAATCGTGTGTTCTCCGCTCACCTGGCATCAGCTTCCGAGACATTTTACTCCCAACAGATTCCATTTACAACGGCTTTGGGGTCCACCTTGATCCAAAATGTGCATCTGTTTCCAAACGATTCCAAACGATTGTCTTGATTTGTTTTTATATGACCTCCGCTAAACCGCTATACAACCACAAGTTACCACATGAAGCCACTCATCACAAATAAAAATACAATATTAGTTGATGCTGCCAAGGTGTGAAAGCATAGATCTGAAATGTTATAAACGATTTTTTTTTTCTAAATGAAATCACAGTTGCACATAATAGTCTGATTGGTCACATCTCAGTTGCACTACTCTGCTTACAATGAGACATAGTGATCATGTAACTGATCCTTTTGAGATCCAAATGTACAACACAGCACAAAAGTAGATAACCTGTTAAAATCAAGCAAAAGGTAAAGAAACAATTCTCATATTCACATTTATCTTGGTGGCATCCAAAGCAATTAGATCCATTGTGATAGTGCATTTAGTGCTGACAGATATATCAAGTTGATTTCAGGCGGATCACATGTATCAATTCCATATTTAAATTTCAAGATCTGATTCTTAACATTTCCCTTAAAAATTCATTATATTGGGATGATATCTGTTACTCAGTAATACTGTCAAATTCCAAACCCTATGGCCCCAACTCTTTGGCACCTTACTGATTGTAAGTGGATGTGTAAAATGTAAAGCTTTTTCATGTCTGAAATTGATAATTTGAGGTCACTTTCTTCTGCCTTTTTCCCTAGGCATAGAAACACAAAGCACATCTTTTGATTCTTCTAGTACTAAATAGTTAACTACGCTAAGCACTATTTTCATAATCTATAAATACATTCTTATAGCTACTTCATTCATCATTACTCAAGTCAGATTCCTACTCAGGAATGCTGTCTCACATAGAACACCTCAGTCCCAAAAAGATACCTCCAAACTTTGACGAAAGAAGTGGATGTTGTATGGAATTGTTATCAGCAAGATTGTTGGGCTGAGGATGTGGGGCACAAGTATGTAAAACTGTTGACTATTTCATGTCAACAATTTTATATAGATGGAGGGGAAGCAATGAAAGGCTTAGAATTAGTTTTACTTTCATTCTCCTTTTCCCACTCTTCTCCCATTTCACTTTCATTCCACTACTCTGTGCTCTGCCTGTACTGCAAGAAAATTTGAAAATTGAATTGAAATCTTAATATGTTTCCTTGGCCAGCTGAACCAGATGAATGTTCCAGACCAGCCCCATATAGAACAAATTGCAATAGTACACCTGGAGAGTGACATAACCATGAATGATCATGACCAACATTTTTTGACCCAGGAATGGCTCCAACTGGCAAAGAAAATGTAATTACTCAAAGGCTGTACTTGTCCTTCAAGTGGGAGCCAGGAGTCAATGACAGCCTGCTTTGCCTAAGGAAGCATGTCACATCCAGAGTCAGAGATGGACTGTTCCTAGATGACAGTTCAGTAAAGGCAGACCAAAACATGAAATCAACTCCACAGCTATCTTTTTTGAAACTGGCTATAATAAAAAATCATTCAAATCTCATTTTGCTGTAAATCTCATTCTAGACTAGTAACTCGAGGAATCTGTCTGAACTACTTTCCAAACTTTAAAAGTTCAATGCCTTAATTCTTGCTGCTTTGCGAAATGGTCTACTTTCAGACTTCCAAAATTCTGTTACTATACCCTTACAAAAAAGTTAGAAAAAGTGTTCACTGTCATAGGTTTCACTTAATTTCAATTCAACATCTATGAGCATTCTAATTCTATCATTGCCTGGCATATAAAAATGTCAGTCACTATTATGGCTTTTTATTCTGCAAAAAATTTTGACCAACTTTTTTTTAAGAAATAAAATGTTCAAACACCTTTTTGTGAACTCTTTATTAAGCAGAACACAAATAGATTTTTGTCAAGCAGTTTCTCAGCTTAACATGCATTGTTATTTTCTTAAAAGTCAATGTAAAATCTGCTTCTCTTTTTCCTCCCTTCCCCCCTGGCACCCAAATTTGTATGACTTCCTCACAGTGTAAAAAAGTTGTATTTCTGGAAGAAATTAAAAAGTTAATTAAAAAGTTCATTTAAAATGTTTAACATTTATTTTAAAAATCTAGGCTATATATACATTATTACCAACAGAGAAGAGTAGGAGCACAGTGCAATGTAAGATTTTCAAATTGTAACTTATAGTGCAAGCCTGCTTAATGACTACCAAAATATGAGCCACCATTAGCTAATAAGCCTCTGGCTCCATACATTGTTGGTTTTCTTTTTCTTTTTTGCTCAGTTTATTTCCCAACATTCTCTACAATTAACACATAAAATGCAGACAATTTTAATACACAGTTCAGTGAAATACTGGCCCAAAAGGGTGCATTTGGCAAATGGAAAACACAGAGATTTGCATTTTTCAATGCATTTATGTACTTTGATATTTTAGTAACGATGTCACTTTTTGACATACTCCAACTGCTTTGTACACACTTTTATTGAGAAAACATCATTTTGTCAGCTGCCACAAATAGCTATATACATAAATTATTTTTCCATCAGATCATAATTCTTTAGTGGTCCCCAAAAGATTAATGATATCATGTGAAGCTCATAGACAAAATTGGCTCTTAATTTTTAGTTCAGATTCTTCAGTAATCTTCATAATCAGAGATCTAAACAGTCAATTTAAAATCATATCAGCATTTGGAATTCAGAACTTTATATAGAAAGTGCTTCATACAGAAAATTCTAATATAACCTGTCAGAACTCAAAGTTCAATGCTTATTGTATGATGAAGCTTGGCCAAGATAATTTGCTATGTTAGATTTACATGGTAACTATTATAGCTTCACTCTGTAGGATGTGACAATCAAATATTTACGATATTGGGGAAAATACAAACTCCTTGATGGAACACATCAACTGAATTCACAAGAATATAATTTTGTAATATGAAGAAAATATGAACAAGTAGAGTATGCATAAGTAATTTCATTCAAGAAAAAGAGAATGCTCACATAAAAATCTTTCCTGCTCTCAAGCATTATTTGCTACTTACCCAAATGCAGAAAGCTTAATACTCAGCTTGAAAACCCAAAGTGGCCAATGGTCTGGAAGACTTCTTTTGTGCATTGATAAACATAATATTCCTTAAATCTGTTTGTCAATCATTTTACTAATTAAAAGGCACTCTCCCAACAGCATGAAATAATGGGGAAGGGAAATATTTATGTTTATTCTTTTTGTTCAATGTATGTTAATTAGCTGTCAACAATCTCCTGAAAAACCTTAACTGATTCATTTGACCGGTCATATATTCTAAGGAAGGTCAGACATATGTAAAGAGAAAGTAAAAGAAACCCTGCAGCATTTACTAACACACCAACAAAGCCTCTATGGACGAATGATGAGTAATGCAGATGTGCCAACCGAAGCCAAAGGGACCTTACTGCAACATAAATAAGAAAGCAGCATTTTAAAAATGCAGGGCAGGCACCCACCTATAGCTGGACCTTGAAACAATGGGAATAAAATCCAGATTTGTTTTGTCATTTACCCCATATAATTTAACAGCTCTTGTGGCCACTTCAGTTTGGTGAGTAAAAAGTCATTCTGTGTATGCCGAGCAGTCATTAAGTGTTGCATTCAAGAACCGTGGTCTTTGAGCCATATAAAGTTCTAACGAGCATACTCAATTCACAGAAGACATCAAAAGAGTTCAGTCATCTGTTTCTTCATATGTTGTCTCATCAAAAGGTCGGTCAAGGAGAGGTACCACTCTATGACGAGAATATTTCAATAGCAAGAGATTTCCAACTTCATCAATTTTCTTTAAAGTCTGGAAAAATAAAAAACATATAAATTAAGATTACTACTTGTACAAAAATGCAACAGCTAGGATTTAAAGAGCTAGGTAATGTTATGAAGTAGGACAAGTTCTTTCCAATGCTCCCTTTTGTTTCATTAAGAACGGCAAAAACCCAGGAAAAAGTTTCTTATTTTGTAACAACAGCCAATGGAATTATACCAACAGCATTTAGACTTACTGTATTTTTTGGACTATAAGATGCTCTGAACTATAAAACACACCTAGATTTTGGGGAGGAAAACCAGAAAAAAAATCTGCCTCTGCCTCCCAGCAATTTGCCTTCTTGCAGCAAACAGCCTGGTCAGCTTTAGCACAGCCTGATTTAGGATGAGCAGTGGTTGTATCTGCCTCCCAGAATACCACCTATTAGCTGTTCCAGGCTGCATGGATCATGGTCGAGGCCAAGGCCACCTCCATGCCCCCCATTTTCAGCCTCCGTACATCCCATTTTCAGCCCAATTCCAGGTGGCGGGGATAGGCGGCAGCAGCAATGATCCCCACCACCTGGAATGGGCTAAAAATGGGGCATGCTGAGGCCAAAAACAGGATGCACAGAGGCCAAAAATGGGGTGTGTGGAGGCGGTGATCCCTGCAGCCTGTGACAACTGATAGATGGTATTCTGGGAGGCAGATTCAACTGCCAATCAGCTGACCAGGCTGTATGCCGCAAGAGACAAATTGCGGGGAGTCAGAGGCTGAAGATTGGGGGTTGGCAGGTGGGCGGGACTTCAGCAACATTCGCTATATAAGACACACAGACATTTCCATCCACTTTTTTTTGGGGGGGAGTGCATCTAATACACTGAAAAATGTGGTATATACTGCTTTACAGTGCTTTTCTCTAACAGCTGTAAACGGCTGTAAAGTGGTTTACAGAGTACTGTACCATAATCTAACACAGATTGTTATTTGCATTTATTTCATGAAACTGTTTAATTGCAATATCTACTGAAATGCAATAAATACTGCATTTGAATAAGCATAACACCAAATGTAGACACATGAAAATCTCAGCTTTAATTTTAAGAAAGCAGAGTTCAAGATCTTACATCAAGTTTTGAAGTGTGGTATCCAATGAGATCTCTAAAGATAATGATCTGATATGCTTAAGAAGACATCCATTCAAGACTAACAGAAATAAATAAGACAGCAGACAAATGTTGATCCCAGAAAAATCTGAATCCAATTTGGAAGTTGAGTATTTGAGTCCCTGCTCATTTTTAAAAATATATGCTGAATTTTAATGTTTGCTACCACTTTTTGATCCTTTGCTGAATAGGAATATGTGGCACCCAGAGTTAGTAACAATTGGAGCAGTATGTAAACCAAATAGATAAATAAAATATTCGCTCCAAACACCTAGCTCTTGCACGATTATAGAAAATATTCTTAATTGTTTTCATTTACACTATAAATTGTTTTTTCTTGTTTTTATTTAAACAGATGTATTAGTTTTATATCCCGCCTTTCCTCCAAGAGCTCAAGGTGGTATACACAGCATTTCTTCCTCCAATGATAAAACAATCCTGTGGGCAGGGAGGGTGGAGAGAGAAAGAGAAGGAGGGAGCTTAATTTAAATTATAATCCCTCACACCTTTATCTTTTCACATTTGCTTCAATTTATGAAGCAACATCTGGGAAAAGCTCTGCCAAGCTCTTATTTTATCAACAATTCAATAGATCTTATCCATTCACAACCACTTGGATTCAATAGTCAAGAACCAAAGATGAACAACTGAGAGCCACATATCCTGAAACCTCAAAGTGGTGAAATAGTTGGGGGCTTTTTCTTTCCCTGCTCACTGCCCCAAGTTAAATAATCTTCATGGAATAGAAAGAGGGCAAGAAGAAAAGAGGTTTAAAAGTAAACATGGCTAAATATATCTTAGCGCTATTTTATTTTATTATTTTATTTTAGGCAACAGCTCAGCAAAAAATATCATATGGAAATAATTTGTGATTGTTTTTCTTCTTCTTGAAAGACTGTTATTCTTGAACTTAGATTTAGGATTTTATTAATTTAAAACAAAGAGAGTGGGTGACTTGCGGAGACTACAAAGTAAAAGGCACCAGTGAACCATGATTTCAGGAAAGTATATTTTTCATTCCCGAAAGGAAATTAAGGAATATATTTTATATAGAGAAAATCTTTGCTCTAGTTCAGGGCCAAAGTATTTTCTGGCTAAGTTATATCAAAAGGCCCTGTCTGAACAGAATGCGTGGATCCAGAATAATTGAAAGAATGGAACATGTTATTTTACATTATTTTCCCTATGCAGGTGATCGCCAGGAATGATCATCTCCACTTTTCACAAAACATCCTGGTTGTTCTGACTCATTCTGTCTCAAATTGTTACTATCTGATCAATCTGATCTCACTTTATTGACCACCTCTAATTACTGCTTTATAGTTTGTACAGTATGTTGTAGTATCTCCTCCAATTTTTCTTAAATATTTTAGAATTCTGTTTTTTTCTTTTTACCTTAAATGTGGTTTTTTTATTTTTTTATTTATTTAGTCTATGATTAAATAAAAATGATTGATTGAGGCAAAGAAATATATTTATATCACCTACTTATACACTGTAACAGGGAACTATTCTTTATCGTATGGGATGATTTCATAAGGAGCATTACAAATTTAAGCTTGTTAGAGAAATTAGAATCTTAACAAAGAAGGAAGAAGAAAAGAGCAATATTCACACACCACCTGCGCATGTGCATGTGACCCCCTCATACCTAGCAGGCCTACCTGCAACCTCCTGGGATCAAAAACTCAGTGGTGTGTATATGTGCACAGCACACACACCTTGCCCCCATGCATGCATGGCAGAGACTTAAAAATCAGCAGGCCAACAGGAGGAGTGTGCGCATGCGCGGTGGAGCTGAGCTGGGGCGACACCTTGAGTGCCCACAGAAAGAGCTCCATATGCCACCTGTGATATGCATGCCATAGGTTTGCCATCACACGCATATACCATAGAACATTATTAGTCCTTTATATATGAAAGAGTACTTAAATACTGGGAGAAGTACATTTACTTAAAAAAAGTTTTTATGCAAATAACAGTTTTTCAAAACAATATAAATATTTAGAATACAGACAAGCTATGGACATATTGCAGGAAAGACATAACATAGGCTAAAAGAAATGCTTCACCAAATGAGTAAAGAAAGGAGGGAGATAAAATAAGACAGGTTTACTTGTATTAAAATGTACTATTATTGTCTTACTGATTTATCCAAATACAGGTAGTCCTCACGTTATGACCAAAATGTAAGTTGCTAAGTGAAACATTTGTTAAGTGAGTTTTGCCTCATTGTACAAATTTTAACATAGTTGTTAAGTAAATTATTGCATTTTTAAAGTTAGTAACATGGTTGTTAAGTGAATTTGGTTTCCCATTGACTATGCTTGTCAGAAAGATGCAAAAGCTGATAACATGATCCCAGGACACTCTAACTGTCATAAATATGAACCAGTTGCCAAGCACTTGAATACTGATCATGTGCCCATGGGGAAGTTGCAATCATATGTGTGAAAAACGGTCATAAGTTACTGAAGTTGACTACATGCATTAACATACTTAACAATTTTCTAAGACTGGGCTGTTGCAAACCAACTTTGCAGTTAACAGAATAACTTGCTGGGAAAGATAATGTACCTTTTAGGCAATCTCTACAAATTCAAATAGTAATTTCAAAATACTCTCTAATGGTATCTTAATGCTGTGACATTAGGAGCTGCTGCTGATTGGAAATGTGGATATGTCAAAGTACATTTGTTATGTTTATACATAATTTTTCTTACTCTGCAAACATACACATACTTGCACATATACAAATGCCCACCCTGCTATTTTCCCCCAGACTGATTCTATTATCCAGCAAATGTATAATATGACTTTTGTTTTTAAATATGATACAATATATGGATGTGTGTGCTATTGACCATTTAGGTCAAGATCTTTTAAATAATTGGAAAGAAAACATTTGGCAGTGTTTTACTGAAATAAAAAGCCAAAGCAAAGGTTTCTCAGGAGTTATTAAATAGCAATCTTTTCACAATGCAGACTAAAACACTGTTATTGTTCAATTAAATTATAATTTGGCACTCAAAAGCAAAATGCTTTCACTGGCACAAAAATACCCATTAACTATTACATTGAACTTTATTAATCTTTCCAAAAGGAAGTATTATAAAGATAATACTGCAAAATGTTGTGTAGAATATCTTTATATGCTTATCTTTTTAGCTTGCTATTTGATTACTATTAGTGCATAAAACAAAAACCGACTTAATACAATAGCCCAAGTAATGAACATATCAAGTCACTACCTCAGTAAGAGACCTCTCCTCCTGGATTTACTGAAGTGTCCTGGACTCACGTGATTCACTCCTGAACAAAATCTTTCTTTGGTGTCTAATTTCTATAGCTTGTTATATTTAAACAAAAAAGAACATACTGATTTTAGAGAAGGAAAAAACAGACACAAATGAAGGTACTTACAGTGTCTAGTATCTCTCTGTTATGAGATGCAGACAAACAAATTCTTGCTCTGGATTCAATGATTGGTGTAGCAGGAAAGCCCACTACAACGACACCTACGTGCCGTTTCAACATCTCTCGTCCAAATGCCCTGCAAAGGGACCAAGGCAGAACTAATGAAACCACAACACAAACAAGATTGGTGCTGTTTAGCATAACGGGGGTGGTGGGTGGTAAGGAATGCCTGAGAGGTTATTGTCAACTGCTTTGAATTAATATCTGTACACAAAGACATCTTTTGTTCAATCTTAAAGTTGCCTTCTTTAAAAAAAAAATCCACTGTATTAAGTTCTCAGAGTTGAAAGATTCTATACGGCAGGGGCTGTCTTTCAGCAGGCTACTTGTAACTTAAACTTGAAGGTCTCTATTATAACACAGCAATTTCATCTTGAGTATTAATTAATTAAGAATTCTACTACATTTCTCTCTAGCTGATGACAGTATTACTCAGTACAAGCACCAGTAGAGGAATTACTTAGTACTCTGCAGTTCTACAGTGTAGCAAAAAAGAAATCTAAGCCTGTTGACCTTAAACACAAATAAACAAATAAGATTTGTCTCTAACATTAGGAGTAGTTTTTAATCTGGTGTCACAACATGTTCTCTTTAAAAATGACTACATTTCAGAATATATACTAGGAACTATTTCCAAATGTTACCCAATTTTTGCTGGCATGTAGAGCATCAGAGGTACAACAGGAGAATCTTCATTTCCATATATTATAAATCCCATTATCTTAAGATGTC
>JAPKID020007130.1:0-10388 GCA_026931265.2 Tropidonophis doriae | reverse complement strand
GCCCCCGAAGGCGCCCAGGAGAGAACAGCAGTGGACGAGCAAGAAAAACCCGTCCGTCTCCTCCGGAAGCCAGAAGCAAAGTCGCAATTATATATTTTCAAGTGCTGCATAGAGCAGGGGCATCAAACTTGATTTCATTGAGAGCTGCATCAGGGTGGTGTTTGAACTTGGGTGGGGGTGAGATGGGTGTGGCCAGCTTGACGTCACTCATGTCGGGGGTGCCTGTGGTGGCTCTGCCACCGAAACCCCCCCCCCAAGCTCTGTTTTCAGCTGTAATGGCTTCCTGCATGCTTTCTACCTCCTCTCTGCCTCTGCCAGAAAAAAATGGAAGTCAGGAGGGAAACACAAGACACCCCCCCCCAGCTTCATTTTTACTGCAGGAGGCTGTCATGGCCAAAATGGAGCCTTTGAGGTCCGTGTGTGCTCCTCCTGAGCTCCGTTTTCACTGGCAGAGGCACAGTGGTCTGGTCCTTTGCTGTTTCCAGGGTGGCCCTATGGACCAGATCTAAGCACCCCAAGGGCAAGATCTGGCCCTCACGCCTTGAGTTTGACAATCCTGTCATAGATTATAGAGCACCTTTCCACAGCTTGATCTCTCCAGGTATTTTAACCATTCACTCTGCTGGCAGGGTTGATGGGCATAGTATGAGGCCTCTGAAAGCAGAATGGGATAACTCACCATAACCATCTCATCACAGTCAACTTGCTGCAAAGCAATTCAATAAATACAAAAGTTTGAAATTAATTTCAACAGAACCATAGCCAATAATAATAAAATAAAAAACTCAATCCATAAATGCAAGAGAGAATAATAATTTCAATGAAAACATGACCCCCAATAATAAAAGTAACTGAATGAAATGATTAATGCAGCATTGAATTGTCCTGTGCCTATGCTGAGTTGTTCTACACCCTCCAAGTGTAGGCACCAAGTTGGACTAGGCTCAGTTTGTGCTTCAGAAATGTCAAAAAACAATACATTCTGAAACCTTATGGTTTATGGATAATATTCTGTCTTCTAAATTGCTATGGAAAGTAAGCTTTCTATCCATCCCACTCACCCTAGGCCAGAAGAGATGAACCGACATCTGAATATAGTCATTCATGTGTACATGAAGTAATATGAGGTAGTACAGCTAACACTAATTCAAAACTGGAACTATTCCATGTGGAAATGATTCTTGCAAAGTAGAAAAATCTTCAAATATTCCGTGTGCAAAGTTTTAGTGTTGCATTGCACTCTTTTTGCATTCCTGGGAGTCTTTAATGCTGAAAGTTTGGCAGCAGAGTGAGAGGAGACAGTAATGGCCATATGCCATATCATTGTTTGCTTTATCAGCTTCAGAACTATTCAACTGTCTTCCCAGCTTTATTTAAATTGGGTTTTTAACCACACAGATTAACACACTTTTCAACACAAGCCAAAAAACAAAACAAAACTACTATACTTTTTTTTAACGTGGAGTGCTTTCTAACAAGACAGTATAAAATGACATTTCTTAGGTAATAATTTGAAACCTGGCATTCATGAACTTCCGGGTCTTGTGCCAAGTTGTAAATCTAACTGAGCAAAAAAAATTTAAATAAATAAATAAAGCAAGTTAAAAAGTGCTTAAGTCTTTTCTACTTTTTTCAATAGGTCCAGCATATGTTTCTATCAAACTATTGTTACTGATTCTGCTGCTCTATAAACTTAAAGGTCCTTTATCTGCAGTGCTGATCTGGTGTCATGGATAAATCTGGTGCTCAGGCTTTTCAGTGCATTTGCTAATCATTTCAAAAATCAAACCTTTCCCTACATTTATATATTTGGGGGGGTTGAAGAAATGGGAGAAGGCAATTTCTTAATTCATAAAGTAGTAATATCAGGAGAGAGGAACAATACATCCAGCAGTTGGCAATTTTGAAGCAGACTGAGTGTTGATTGGCTGACATTCTTTGCAGTCAACTATTGGCTGGCTCAGCGGAGCAGCAATTGGTTGAAAAAGCTGTCTACAAACTCTATGGTCATAAGCTTATGGGCAACGTCATTTTGAATACGCTTTTAAGGACAAAATGGGGGAAAGCAGTAAATTTTACTGTGTATAGATAGTCCTCAACTTACAATCAAAATTGAGTTCAGAATTTCCATTGCTAAACAAGACAGTTGTTAAATGAGTTTTGCCGCATTTTAATATGTTTCTTGCTACAGTTGTTAAATGAATCACTATGTTTGTTAGTAACACAGTTGTTAAGTGAATCTGGCTTCCCCACTGACTTTCCTTCTCAGAACATCAGAAAAGGTGATGACCTCACCCTGGGACACTGCAATATGCAATATGCACTGCAATATTATAAATGGGAGCCAGTTGCCAAGCATCCAATTTTTGATCACATGACCATGGGGATGCAACAATTGTTGTTAAGTGTGAAAACTGGTCATAAATTACTTTTTTCCATTGCTGTTGTAACTTTGAATGGTCACTAAATGAAAAGTTGAAAGTTGAGGATTACCTGCATTATTGATGCAGTGGCTGCTAATGTGATAGTTGTTATTGTCTATTAATTGGGAACTAAGTTGCATCCTTCATTTATAATAAAAAACATTCATTATACAGTTTGCATTTTCTGATCTCTCCCATATAATTTACCACAGAAGCTTCCAAGTTATTTTCACAAGCTGGCACTGGACTTCATGTTATTCTGACTTTTTAAATTGGCAAAAATGGTTGCCTGCATTTCTTGTGGATAAACATATTTATTTATTTTACAAATATATATAGTGCACATTCATCCTGAGGAATTTGCATAGAAAAATTGGTGCCAGGCACATCTTTTATAACTAGAATGGCACTCCAAAGAGACTGCATTTTGTGGCAGACAAGTGAATTTTTGTCACAAAAAATAGAAAAGGTCCCCTCTAATGATCTTAATTCATAGTATGTTTGAGATGTGCTTCTTGGCAGGAAAGTATGACTGCTATACCTTAATCCTATTTATCAGGTAATACATATTGATGGATTTCAAGAAAGCAGTTTTAAATATAATGAAACAAAGGTGGGATTGTTAATAGTACAAAAATAATACTTTCTCTTAAAATGGACATGTAAGTTCCCTAAGGGAAAAAAACCACAATCTTAATATTTTACCACAATTCCATTCTGGCTCAAACTCCACAGAACTAGAAAATTTAAGTCTGGTTCTTTAAAGCCATCTCCTAGAGCAGGTGTCAAACTCAAGGCCTGTGGGCTGGATCCAGCCCGTAAGGTGCTTAGATCTGACCTACAGGGAAACAGCAAAGGATTGGCCCACAGTGCCTCTGCCAGTGAAAACAGAAAGACCTTTAAAGCAGGGGTCTCCAACTTTTGGAGACCCCAAAAGGTTGGAGACCTGTGCTTTAAAGCATATTTAAGTTGGACAGATGGGGGAGAAGGAGAACCTCTGGTTCCCTAGCTATAGTAGAACACCAATTCCCTTCAGTAACTTAAGTACAACTAAAAGTGCAAATCACTGAAAGTTAAACTTCAGCAGCATCTGAATCAAGGACAAGTGTGCATGGGTCTGTGAGAACAGTTGTGACTATACAATCCAAATCCTTTTTCATAGACATGCTCAATGATGAATACACAAAAAAGCATAGGACTTGGATTGTGCATTCATGACTGCTAATTTGACTTTTTTGACACACCACCATTTGTACAACACTCAACCTCATCTGTATGTCATAGATGAGAACCAGTTTGGTATAATGATTAAGGCACCAGCTTAGAAACTAGGAAGATGTGAATTCTAGTGCTGTGTATCTACTCTGTACTATGCAGCCAGCTGGGTAACCTTGGACCAGTCACTCTCTTTCAGCCCTACAAAGGAAGTGATGGCTACCCATTTCTGAAAAACTTTATCAAGAAAAACGTAGGGACTAGTCCAAATAGTAAACCAGGAGTCAAAAATTGACCTGGTAGCATGTACTATACATGCAAACAGGTATGTGAAAATCTTGTGGAAATCTCTGTATAGAATGCTGCATGTTCTTCACTTCTTCTCCAGGTAATCTGTTGGCACTTACACTGAGTAGATGCCCAGGCTCTAAATAGCCTGCACTGTAGTATTTCATTTATGGCACTTGTTAGGGGAGAAGAGGCAAGATATATTATCTCACTGCCCTCTTCACAGTTAGCATATCAGTATATTTTCAAGCTGAAAATCTGGAACTCTTAACATTCTGGGAGTCTAATATAGATGGAGTGTGAATTGCATGAATTTTTGCTCTGGTGCCACTTGCTAGTTGAATTTGAATAAGTTCAGCTCTACCTGTCCCTGGCCTTGAATTAAACTGATATCTCTTTTGTGAAAACAGACTTTGCTTCTTTCCTTCATTTATTTCATTCATTTGACCAATTCCAGGAACAATATCCATTGCAGATCATTTTCTTTCCTTCATATAATTTGAGCTGAGTACCGAGAGAGGCTGCTCAGGTTTGTCTAATTTTTTGTCACAGGCAAGCAAGATGCTGAACTCAGGTATGGGAACTCAGGTATTCAGATGCTGCTGGGAACTTATTTTAGCAATCATGCAATCCGGCACTACTTGAATATAGATTGGGAAAATTCTTTAGCTGAGCAAGATTCATAGAAATGTTGTTGCAGAGTGTTAAAATGCACTTTAGAAATAGACTAGTTTCTCCCACAAATGAGTGGCTTTTACACCCTATGTTGAACAGGTGATAGACATTTAGACTAGTGACTAGATGAGACCGGGTCTGATCTTAAGGAAGAATGGTATTTTAAAGTAGTATACAAATATGATGTCATGCTACTTTTCATTGGAGCCTCAGGCAAGGCTAAAGCTTTATATCCTCAGAAAATTCTGAACAGGAAAGATTGAATTAATGTTGGCTTCAACTGAAACAGGCATTATCCCATGTTCACTAAACCAGAAAAAGACTTTTTAGGGCTACAGTTGAAACAAAACTAAACATATCAGTGTAGCATAATAAGACTTTTTCTACTTCGCAGAGAACATACTCTTAATATTATCATCAACAATATAACACTTTCAACATATTTTAAGAAGTGTTAAGAGTAAGTCAGCAGGCTAGATTCGTAACTTCAGGATAAGGATTGGCTCCGAGAACTGGACCAGTCGGACTGGGATGTGGAGTGGTGCTGGGCATGCACTGCAGCTGGGAGAGGTGCTTGTACTTGCCCCCCCCCACTGCCCCCTCCGGTTGACTGGATGGGGTCTGGGTGTGCTGGTGATTTTGAAGCGAGCTGGGCCCTTCATGTGGAGTGCCCCAGATGTTGGACTGTTATATGATCCATCTGGTAGTGGACTTTGGGCACTGAGCTTGAGCTGCAGGGACATTGCAGACCTCCTTTAATGAGGATAACTCCAATGCTACGGCCTTTAGTGCACTAAAACTGGCTGATTTGCACTATTATGGACAATCTTGACCCGTTAGGAGTATTTATGGATTATGACCTGATGAGCAGAGATTGCTCCTGATTGTCTGTTGAATAGCGATTTGCCGCCTTTGAGGCTTGGCCTGCAAGCAGTGGGTTGTTGTTGAACACTCATGATTTCTTACCTGTATCGCCAACTGTCTAAAAATAAGTTACCTAACGAAATGCCTTGTTATCTAATTAGTAAGATAGAGACAGCATTTTTTTTCACCGTAACAACAAAAGCACAGGAAACAGGAGGTTTTAAATACTCCATGTCAGCTAACATGGACTCCCACTGAACCGAGATGATCCTTGTGCACAGTAAAAAAAATAGTGTACACTCTGAAGCCATAGGCTTATAAAATCCTTTTCCAACTTTCTCGTGCTCTATAGTCCTATGTGAGGTTTTGTAAGACCTTAATCTCTCAGTGTTTTATCTGCTTATTTCTGTAATTCCTATGCCTCATATTCTTAAAAGCCATGGGAGCAGTGAGGCATGAGATTCATCATGGATTATTACCCATATTTTGCCGGTTGTGGGTTCCAGACTTGTCAGATATAGCTTGGCATGAGGCCTTTGTGAGCCAGATAAAAAGCATTACCACACAGAACTGCTTTCTAGCATCGATATGTAATTGTTAAACAGCTCAGTATCTATCTGGAAAATGTGTGCTGAAAACTTACCGATTCAAAAAGGAAGATCCCTTGCCATGATACTAAAGCATTAAAACTCATGTCAAAACTTTTGATAATTGTCAACTCAAAACACTTGGCATTGAAAGTTTGGCTGAGGTAGCAATGGCATGTTTTCAGTACTGAACGGTGCAAGGCAAATATACCTTGCTAATTCACAACTGTTGGCAACTGCCTTAAGTTGCAATCTTCCTATTTATTACAGATAACGTGGCTGAAGCAATACTCATATATTTTTCATCACATTGTCTCCCCTTAATGAAAATCAGTTACAGTGGTCCATGGGAAAGAAAGTACCTTCATATTTTTGACATAGTTGTAAGATGTATCTGTGTCTGATGAACTTCTGGATGGCTAGAGGAATGGACTGGGCACTTAGAGATGTCTGTCTGTCTGTCGGTCTGTCTCTCTTTCTCTCTCCTTCTCTCTGACTCTCTAATTTATATGGTTGCCCATCTCCCAAGCAAGTGACTCCCAAGCAAGTGACATAAAACAAAGCTAAAACAATAAATATCTAATGTCATTATTTTATTTATTTATTTGTATCCTTCCTTTATTATCATTAACAAACACTTAAAACTATGAAAACAGCTAGTGCAAGAATAATAGACAAAGGGATGTTAATAGTAATGGAGCCACAGTGCTAATTCATTTGCCTGGTGAGATCTCCAGGCATGCCGGCATAACCAGGTCTTTCGGGAAACTTAGAAGTGATGATGCCATCTTCATCTTGGATTGGGGAGATTCCACAGCATGGAGGCCACAACAGAAAGGGTCTGCTGCCAACATCCTCAAAAATGAAGCTCCCTAGACGCTGCATTAAATCTGGTATGATAGGTAGATGAAATCACAGAGAGATAGACCCTCCATAACCCAGTCCTATTGCATATAGGGATTTCACTGTCAATACCCATATCTTGAGTTGGGCTGGAAGCAAACTGGTAATCAATGCACCTTGTGTAACAAAAATGTAACATGTACTCTACCAGAGGCACACATAACTTTTTGTGCCAATGCATTTTGCACCAGCTGAAGTTTCTGGAAACTTTTATAAATTAGAGTACAGTACAGTATATATGTTACTAGGCAACATACTCATTGCTAGTAAGTATGATACTTTCTCCCCATTTATATACAGTAGCTTGTCCTGTCAGTGTTAGTTGGGATGTGATTTTCGCCTTGATAGTTTCTTGAGCAGGGAATTGTTTTCTGCTTGATTGTCTCGTTGTTGTTGTTAGTTGTGAAGTCATGTCTGGCCCATTGTGACCCCATGGACATTATTCCTCCAGGCCTTTCTGTCCTCTACCATCCCCCCCAGAGTCCATTTAAGCTCACGCCTACTGCTTCAGTGACTCCATCCTGCCACCTCATTCTCTGTTGCCCCGTTCTTCTTTTGCCCTCAATCTTTCCCAGCATTAGGCTCTTCTTCAGTGAGTCCTTCCTTTTCATTAGGTGGCCAAAGTATTTGAGTTTCATCTTCAGGATCTGGCCTTCTAAAGAGCAGTCAGGGGTGATCTCCTCCAGGAGTGACTGGTTTGATCACCTTGCAGTTTCCATTACCAGCTTTACCTCAAATTTCAGGCAAACTACTACATTGCTACTGTCAGTTTGGTAAGTTTCTTCTATGTTACTTCTCTTGAATGAATAATCGAATTATGATTAGATATGTTGATTGGATACTAATATTATTTTGGAATTTAGAAGCTCATGATTATATTCACATAGCAATAACACTAAAGAGTTACCTTATTTTTTGGACTATAAAATACAATAACACACACACCCCTCCCCTAAAAGTGACTGAAAATTTGGGCACATCTTAAACTCTGAATGTAGCTTTTTTTTTTTAGCCTTAATGAACACTAACGAGTGAAGCAATCTTCCATGCTTTGCCTGCTTTTCTCATTGCGGCTCCCTTTGATGATCAGCTGTGGTTTAGAAGCTGTTTTTAATCTCCAACCAGGAGATAAAAAGTGCCACCATGCGCTCAAAACCAGCAAACGTATGTGCTGAAGCTGACCAGACTAAGGACGCTAGCCAGATGAATACCTGTTAGGCAGAATTCCACCCCCCTATTTTCCTCCCCAAAAGCTAAGGTGTGTTTTACATTCTGGTGCAACTTATGCTCTGAAAAATACAATAAGTTATTTTCTTTATTTTTTTAGTGACCAATATTTTGTTAATATGCTGTTTACTTAAGCAGTGATGACTAAATAAATGAATTTTAAAAAAGGAGACCGTGAAGTCTGCACATTATGGAGAAGAATGAGCAGTTTATCTTTCTTCCCTATATAACATACATACTGTATTTTTCAGACTATAAGACACACCAGAATATAAGATCCACCATGATTTTGAAGAGGTAAATTAAGAAAAAAAAGATTTTGCACTCTGCAGGCTTCCCAAACCCTCTGTATGCCTTGTTTTTTTTTGCAAAAAATAAAATAAATTTAAAAAAGGACATGCAGAGGCTTTGGGAGGCTTGAAGAGTGCTTCTGAGGGCTGGGGGTGAGGGGCAAAACCGAGCAAAAACTGTTTGTTTTTTTCTTGTTTTTGCCCTCCCCAGCCCCAAAGATTACTTTGCAAGCTTCCCAAAACCTCTGCACATTTTTTGCAAAGGGGGCAGGGTTTCTGTAGGCCAAAAATGCTGCATTCAGTGTATAAGACGCACCCAGATTTTCACCCTGTTTTTTGGTGGGAGAAAAGGTGCATCTTTTACTCTGAAAAATACGGTAATTTGCACATTACCGACACTGGTAATTGCAATATTACCAGTGTCAGAGTAGGATTCACCTACCCTGACACTGGTAATATTTTCCTTTGAATTCTCAGCTTGCAAATCACGTGGGATATTATCAAAAAATCTTCGCCAACATATATAGAGTCCATTAGTTTAATAACATATGAAAGCTATAATAGAAAGAAATATTACAATTTGAATTGATAGTACAAGAAGCTCAATTAAAAAGGCAAGAAATCTTTTACCTTCACTGTCAAGGACAGCATACATTTGGGGAGAAAAAAAAAGGTCTTACATGATGCCAGCCTGATAAGGCACAGATGCCTTTAGTTGATCAAACTTTAAAAAAGTTACATCTGAAAAGGTACAGGTTGTAAACGTCTGTGTCTAAGTTCTCTCTCTTTTCACTAATAGGAAATTGATGCATTAGGAGTTGCACCCTTAATTTTTTGGGATGTGGAAGAAAATGAGATTTTCTGATGAGTCCTTGCATCATACACTAGATATGCTCTAAGTGTTGACCACTATTATCATTTAATATGAACAATTCATAATACATTTTAAAAAGTTTATCTTTATTTGCATGGGCAAGAGTGAAGTGAAAGACTTTCCTGAGCTGAACACAACTGCTAGTCATTAGATGCACATGTAGTTTTCTTGGCAACATAACAGAAAGGGTTACTATTTTTTTCCATCATGTTTTATACACCTTCCATTCCAGTCTATAAACTTGAGATTTGTTGATGGGTTCACATCCAATTGAATTGTTTCTTAGTTTTGTTTTTTTAAAGATTCATCAAAGTCCTCTCAATGATGTCACCTTTTCTTGCTTTGATGTCTTGTTTTGCAAGTCATTAATGATTTGTTTTGCAAGTCATTTTCTATATAGGGTATCATTTCCCCTTTGGGTCATATTAAAAGCTAAAATGAAGTAGTGACATTTGGAAGAGTTCTGGGGGTTACACCTGAAAAGGTACAGGTTGTAAACATCTGTATCTAAGTTCTCTCTCTTTTCACTAATAGGAAATTGATGCATTAGGAGTTTCCAGTGTTCTTGATGTTAAGAAATGGAGCCAAAGACTTCTCAGTGAAGTACAGCCTGACTCCAAGCCAAGCCCAGAATTGAAAAGATAAGATCAAAGCACCAAAAGGGGGACTAAATTTAAACCATTTTTGCTAATCCCTTTGCATGCTTTAAGACTAAGGCAACCAATAAAAAGTCATTGGCGTGGAACAGCAAACATGTTCAATTCATGTAAACACATTATTGGCTTGGTTTCATTTGAAGGAATATCATTACAAAAGACACACAGTCTTGTACAAACAATAAACTCGGTGTAGAAGAGGAGAGCTTAGCCGCGTACACTAGAATGAATAATACATAAAACAGTACATAATTCTCTTCCTGCTGTGCTCCGGAGGTGAACTTGCATGGAGAGTTAGGTATTGTTTCTTCCAGACTCAGATGAAAGACCTAAGATGAGTTGCTCCAATAAATGAGAAAGAGAGGGAGGGAGGGAGGGAGGGAGGG
>JAPKID020007129.1:0-10388 GCA_026931265.2 Tropidonophis doriae | reverse complement strand
TTCACAACAACCTGTTATTATCAGGCCCCAATTAAGGGAGGAGACATACTGTTTCCTTTCCTGCCTGTCGGCTCATCTCAGAGACCATCTAGACAGCAAGCCAAGAATTACGTTGTATAGTATTTTAGATAAGTGTGTTAGAATTATGAGCTGATCATTTAATTTATTGATCAGCTCATAATACTAACATATGTATGTGTGTGTGTGTGTGTGCATTGTTTAATTCTAACATTTCACTGCTATTCATATTTTATATATATTTAGTAGTACAATCATTCAAATCTAATTTTCCAATTCTTCATATCTATTTATATTAAGATATTATCCTAATATCTATCTTACTGCTAAAAGAATTGTCTAACCTGTATAATTGTAATATTAATGCACATTATTGAAATTCATTCCTAAAGATATTGTTTGACCCTATTTTTCCTTATCCATCATCTCTTATCAACCTCTGAACCTTTAATCTAATATTTCTTTTAGTTTTCTTCCCATATTTGTCCCTTAAGTCTTTCATTTCTTCTATTTGATTTCGCAATCTAACTTTTTCTCCCATCTCTACCTTTTCCCACTGTCAAACTCTAGAACTATCTATTCCACATCCTATCCCTTTTCCCTGTTCTCTTCCTATTTCTCCCATTCCCTTTTTAGGTCTTTTACATTATTTTCCTCCTTTTTTAATTCCTTAATCACTATTAGTTTTAGTAACATCTCCTCCTTGTTATCTTCTTGCTTATTTCTCCCCACTTCCCCCTCTGTTTCTTTTGGTGGCTCCTTTCTTTCTTCATTGTCCATTATTCTTTGTATTATATTTTCCAGTTTTTGGTCTATATGATCAAATATTTTCTTAAGACTTTGAAAAAACTCCATTCCGTTTAGGTTCACCTCACTTCTGTCTTATATTGCATCTGTATTTAGTCTATCTCTTTTTCTGTCCAGAATTCATTAATTCAAAAAGCAAAACTTTTAAGTCACAATTTTAAATGTTTCATCAATAGTCAGTCCTTTACTTTAAATTCACCAGGAGATTATCCACATCTCTTCAATTTACTTTATATATTCAATAGTATTCAATGCTGTTCAGGGACTCTTAAATGAAGTCCTTTAGTTAATAATCCAATCCCTAGTGGTTTCAGATTAAATCCTTGTCCAACAAATATTTCCAGATTTTTTAAAATAGTTATTTCCAAGCTTGCATATTTCCCTTTTCATCAACAGATGGCACTCTCACTTCTGTCTGCTTCAGGCTCTCTACAATGTTGTTAACAGTTCCAATTTCAATTATTTTAAATTATAAATCCAATAATTTAGCAATATTTGTAAAAAGGAATTTGGAACTTTAATTCCAGCGTTTTAAAATGCTCTCAATGTCATGTCTTTTAACTTTGAGAACCAAGTTTCTATTTGTCATTTAAAAAACATTTTTCCTCCTTCAGTTCTCTGATATTTTTCTTGTGTACCTGGTCGCCGCTTCAACAAATAGCTTCAAATATGCTTCCCCTTGGATTCCTGGGATCAACTTCCAATAAAAAATATTTTCTCACCCACATCACACTACATTCACTTTCTCCACTCCAGCACAATGTTGTGTATTTAGGCTGCCCTCGCCTTCATAGCAGCCATTTTTACTACCATTGCTCCTCATCTTCAGATGAGGGGGCTTTCCAAGTCAGAGAGGAGAGATGTGGCTCTCGTCTACCTGCCCGGTGATCCCCTTTTACTTCACCACCCCTTCAGAGTGGCTATGGGCCAAATTCAGACTCTCCAATGTAGGGAGGTCAGAACTGAATGTCGAGGTCACGGATCAGACTTCCAAATGCACCAGAAGTACAACCAGGAGTCAGGATTGATAAAGTTTTCTAATGCTAGAGGTCATTATTCAACAACATATGATTTTCAGTGATGACAGTAAAAAACTAAAATAAAATAAATACTACAACTCTAAGAAGAATCTTGAAATGTGCAAGAATGTTCACAAGAACATCTCATAAAATCCTATATAAGAGTGTAACAATCTTGAAGAGGTATTTTGAGAAGAGGGTCTGGCAAGGGATCATGTAAGACTTGGAGTTTTCATGCAATGAGACTTAATGATCTCTTCATTTGATGAAATGAGTTGATCTGACCAAAAAAATGATATATTTTTGAAAAATCATATTTTGATTTTAAATTTGTTTGGAGGCATGGGTGCCATTCAAGAATATTGTAACTTGTGCCATGTGATTAGAGACTACACATTAGAAAAGCAACAAACAAATAAATTCTATTTACTGCTTTAAATTTAACAATAGTGTGGCACCTCAGTCAAGACTGGGATTATCATATTTGGTTTCAAATATCTAAAATTTTCCAACAGTTTAAATTTCAGAAGCTTCACTGCTGCTAATTATTAATATTGTTGTTTTTGCTGTCATCACCATTATTCATAGTGCACTTTTCATCAAGGCATATAACAAACTACCAATGCAAAATTAATTAAAAATTCAGGATGACAGACAATCAGTAAAACAAATATTCACTCAATAAATTTACAAAATTTGTACAAACATAACAACTAAATAAAAATTAATCAAAGTATAGTAACCAAATTGGCAAAACCAACTAAATATATATCCCTGTAACTTATTAAAATTACCAATAAAATAAATCAATGAATTTTAAATGTCAGTATGTCACTTGCCTGGGTAAGGATGAAATTTCAGTCAGACTTACAATGTGATCTATTTTGTCTGCTAAAAGTATAGACACACGTGAATAACAGAACAATAATCTTTACCATTGGTAACTGATTAAAGAAAAACACCTCGGATGTTGGATAAGGGAATCCGGAATCAAAGCGAACAGAAAAAAATTTAATCTTTGCATAGCTCTCATCTCTCTTCCAATCCAGTCATAACTTCACAAGGATGTTAAAACAAAAACAAAAACCAAGTCCAGCTGCAAGAAATGCTGGGATTGGCAATATTTTTTGGGGGTGGGGTCTGGACCTGTAGACCTGTGCATGTCTTGATGTCAACACAAAGGATCAGGGTGAAAAATATACTGCCCCAATTGTAGTATTTTGAGGAAGGCACCTCTTTTTGGGAAGGAGTTATACATTTCAGAGGTTTCACATATGTATCTTCTTAGTGAAAAATGTGAAACAAACCTTTAAGAATGAAGGTCTTCATGGACCACTATCTATAATGTAACAGAACATTTGAGGGCATCAATTGACTATATATTTAATAATGTTATGCTAATATGCATCTCTTGATTTAATGAATTAATAATATGTTATGGATCTTTATAGACAGTAATGCATATTACTCTATTAATTTTGACATATGATTAACTAATTTCACTGCATTTGATGGCTCTTTGACATGTTCTGCTAGTGAAGATCCAGGAGATGCGTCTCAAAATACTTTCAGTGCTTCTTCTCTATAGATATTCTCAATCATCCAGGTTAACACTACCTATCTCCTGTTTACAATGTAGTGCTTGCAGAGTCCCAAGAAGACTCCACAGGTTCAGATTCAGAAGACTCTGAGGATATAGCTAAATCCCCAAATGGCCTCAATGACTCTCAGGGAGCTCACAACCAGCCCTCAGAATGCTAACGACTAAATGACTACAAAGAATATAAATCCTTTCATTTTCCACCAGTTAGAACAGAAAAAGCTTCTTGGATAAGAAGTGAAAAATTTTCAAAGAAAACTTCAGGAAAGTCCAGTTGTGTTTTTGAAAAATATACCCTTGGGAGTCAGTCAGAGGTATTCAGCCAGTTATCTCCAGTTTGGGGCGAACTGGTAGTGGTGGCTGCAGGATGCTCCGCCCACATACTCCAATGTAATGTACAACCTTGTGCACATATGCAAAAGGTGATGTGCATGTGCAGAAGGTGGTGCATTTGAGCAAAGCGTGAACTCATGTGCACATGCTCACATTTGCGAACCGATAGGGAAGATAAGTGAATCCCACCTCTGGACTCTGTGCTTCTTGCTGCAGACATGGTAGCTGGGCAGCTGTGTTACTCTATGTTGGCAAATAGGAATCTGCAGCACTTTTTCTGACTAACACAAACTGATTACATGAAATAAAAATAATTGCATGCAAATAAATCAGCTCTTATTGTTCTGATTGAAATAAGAATTTCCAATACTGGGAAATGTGTGTGTCTGTATCTGTTTGTCTGTACTGGTGTGCATTGTATATACAGTTCTGTATATACTTTATTATCCATAGGGGCTCCTTTCTCTCCACTTTACACAGTGGAAATGTCTAATCTAAAGGAAAAGTCAGTTGAACCTCTCACACTCATATCACACGTCAAAAGTTATACATTGAAATATTTATGGAATGATTGCCTCTTCAGCAAGTTCTGTCAAGGGAAAAAGAATGGTTTGTTTGGGTCTGGTTTGTTTGGTAATAATGCTCTCTTTTAGCTATACATTATGCAGATCTCCAGCATCCACTGAAACCGGAAAGCCTCATTTCTCTGATTATAAAGAATTCCACCACATATCTTGTTGGGCTAAATTATTAAATTTAGATCAATGTTTCTCAACCTGTGGGTCACGACCCCTTTGGAGGTCAAACAACCCTTTCACAGGGTCACCTAAGACCATTGGAAAACTCATATTTTCGATGGTCTTAGGAACCAAGACACCAATTTTATGGTTGGGGGTCACCACAACATGAGGAATGATGTTAAAGGGTCACGGCATAGGGAAGGTTAAGAACCAATGATTTAGATGATAGTAGCATGAAATCCAGCTATTGTTTTCTGCTAAAAAAAACAAACCCAGGCAGCTCTATACATTACTGGACCAGTTGTTTTTTGTTTTAACTGGGCTGGAGTTTATAAAAAAATAAGTTTCCTTCAGGATACTTCCTGAAATAGCCATGTGAAATCAGAACAATAGCAGAAATAATTCGGCTGCTTCATCTGGCCCGGTCAGATGATATTTCTTAAGGATAGTGGGGAAAAAGTTTTAAAAATTGCAAAATGGCAAATCTGCTCTAAGAAGAAGATGGTTAAATGGTCCAGACATAGTGAGGCCTACACTTCTCCAGGCTTAGCAGATGGTGATTCTTCCAAACTTAAGACAGGGTCCCCTCTGCCATCTACTGTCTGATCTTTTTTAACAAGATTGAACCTGAGATTTCCGGATGCAGAACATGTGCTCTACCCCTGAACTATGTTCTTCCCCCATCTGATTACAGA
Source organism: Tropidonophis doriae (assembly GCA_026931265.2). NCBI lineage: Eukaryota > Metazoa > Chordata > Lepidosauria > Squamata > Natricidae > Tropidonophis > Tropidonophis doriae. Next base: position 5,176 of record JAPKID020007129.1, on the reverse strand, counting down.
TACCCTTAGCAAGTTTTGTCATTTGGCCTTAATCAGACATAGCAATATAATGAAATTGCAAGGGGAAAATGCCTGACCATAATTTGTTCTGTGAACTGATCAAGAAAATAAATATATGTATCTTTCCAAGTGTATTTCATACCAAGATTCACCATTTTTATTGGGCTGATGACATTGCTTGCCTGATAAACGACTATGCTGTATTTTATGCAGAACATTAGAAAATATTCTAATGCTTTCTCCTGGCCTCAGAAATCTTCAAATCTATGGAAACAAGATTTGGCGACCTTTGTAGTTATACAGTTACATTCCAAGACAAGGCAATGCCTGACCCTGTGTTGAGCCTCTGGGCATGATCGCAATGCAAATCCCAAATAATAATCATTAACCTTAATGGCTGATTTTATTTTAATAGGAGTTTCTTGGAGTAAATATTGTAAACTATGTACAGCAATCTCCTTTCCAGCAATGCTACGGGCAGCCTCGTGGGACTAGCAGGGAAACTTGATAACTGACACTTGTGCAGGTTGAAATTGGAAAATGCATTTCATTTGTATGTCATTATCTAATTGAGAACACAGACCTTTAAGGAAACCACGACAGAAAATGGACACCTTGTTAAAAAAAAACCTGTAGTTGAGATTAGACCATTTGATTTCATGCAATTTATAGAACTGTGTCTGTAAACATGGTTGCTTATTGTGATTGTGGGTTTGGGTATGGGTATATGCATATGTTGTTATATAGTTTTGTATGTGTATGTGTGTCTATGTGATACACTGCCTCCCAGCCTTCTGCCATGTGTGACCCCAGGAACAGAAAGGGAAATTAGACAAGTCCTTAAGCTGCTTTCCTGCTGGTTACAATGGTAGAGATTTTTTTTCTTTATAAAACCTACAACAAATTCAAATATGACTCTCCCACATCTCCACCAGTCGGACTGTAAGTGATGAGAGACAGTGAGGCTGGATTTGTCAGAGAATACCAACAGAGCAGCTGCATTGTTCTTCCCAACTCTTGAAATACTGTAGGTGAATTGCCATCAATTTCCATTCACTTGAAGCAGGACTCCCAAACCTTGCTTCCAAAAATGCCATGCTTGTGTCAAGTTCTTATAGATTGTAAAAAAATGGAAGAGTACCTGCACCTTGATGAATCATGCTCCCATTTTATTTTTAAAGTATGCATAGAAAGGAAAGCATGCAGCATAAACAGCATCATGTTTGTGTGGGGAGAGAGGGAATTCCCTTAGAAAATAAAATGGATTTTGTGCGGTATTAGTTGCCTACCAATTGAAGCTTTTTGTAGCTTAAATGTGAAGAAGCCAGAGAGAAAGCCCTCGGTGGATGATTTCTAAGAATGGAGAGAATGACATATAAAGTATTACCGCTGGGATCTGAATTCTAAGCCACGTGGAGATTAAAAGTCATTTTGAAGGCTTTGAATTCGAATCAGAAGTAGCAAAGCAGCCAGAGTAGTGTCTTTTAACACTAGCAAAATAATATAATTCAAGTAGCCTGTGCCAGTCAGAATCCTGGCAGTAGAATTCTGCAACAACTGAAGCTTCTGATCCATCTTCAAAAGCAGCCTCAGATATCCTCCACTATAATCATCCAGTTGGGAGATTACCAAGTCATGGGTATCTGTGGCCAAATTATTGCTGTCCGGGGGAGAGCAAAGCTAGTGAATTAGCTGAAGATTTAACATTCTCCATTCTGTTTCTGTGACCAGTACAGTCTCCAGTGAAGAAGCTGAGTTGACCCCACACACATACAAAAAGCCATGTTGCAAAAAATGCTGTTTTCAAAAAAAATGTTTTTGTAGTTATTGTATGTTAGGTTCTTGTATTCTTGTATGGTTGTCTTACTCAACAACCTTATATCTAAACTCCTTCATTTCATGTTGTTAGGATTGAGTTTTATTTATGACTGTCCTCCAGCCTCTTGAAGATTTAGAACAATAAACAAATTCAGTATTACAATCTCCATCTAAAGGACAAGGAGAAACAAATCAGGCTATTGTTAATATAATTCTGAGGGCTAAGGCTCGCTCAAGATATACAGTAAAATGCCTGATAATAAACTGCAAATTCTAGCATTTTACCTATTCAGCTTTGAGGCATAAAAGGTGAAGTGGCCATTTTGGGCCACTAAAAAAATTCTACACATTCTTAGCATGAATAGTACAAATACCATACAAGTAAATATAAACTGAATTTTGCTGCCTTTTCAAGAGATTCTAAATCAGTTTTGTGAGGTGGCCACATTCTATCTGATGATAGTGCATAACTGGAAGGCATTGCAACCCAAATTTTAAGCTGATATTAAGAGGCTTCATTATATATGCTCCCTATCTTCTGAAGACCATAACATCAGTTTAGTGGGAATAGCTAGTGTTACAGAGAGTTCACTATAAAACTTACAGTGCATAATATCAGTGTTAGAGTGACTGTATCTTAAACAATTTCCCTTTTTAATTTCCAGGAACATTCAAAGAGAGCAGCATGGGAAAGTCTGACACAACTAGAGAGCATAATGGTTTATTTAGCTGTTTTTATCACGCCTTTATTATTTTTATAATTAACTCACGTTGGTACTCCTTCCTTCCGCTATTTACCCTACAACAAGAACCCTGTGAGGTAAGCTTCTGCTGAGAGAGAGTGATGGGCCCAAAGTCATCTAACTGGTTTTCATGCCTAAACACAAGAGTAGAATTTACAGAGACCCAATTTCTAGACTGCTCTCTTAGCCACTAGTCCAAACTAGCCATCTAGTGTTTTAAATAAGCATTGTCCACACTTACTGATGAGTTGTTGGCATACAGCTCTTTGAATGATCAGCTCTGTACAGTTGATTAAATTAACCTAAATGTTCTAGATTGCGTAAGGTCTGAATTCATTAGAGCTGGATTCATACTTTGATAAACCAGAATTTACTCAACCATGGTTTGTGGGGAAATTAAATGTGTCTTGCTTCACACATAATGCTTATCTTAAAAGAGTTGCACATCACACTAAGCCAAAAGCAACAACCCACTTTAGGGCTTTGTGTATTGTGTGAAATAGCTTATGTGTCCCCCTTGTGGCCTAGGTCAGTGTAGCTTTATCTGAATAGCACTTCAATTTAGCTGTAATTTTTGACCTGTCCAGTGGTTTCCTGCTAATGCTACTATAACTGAAATGAAATCTTCCTTCCTCCCTCCCTCCCACCATTCAACCTTATGGGAAGGGCAATAAACTCCCCTCTAGGTTCTGATGGTAAAAGGAAGGGAGACAAGAAGAGATATATTTAGATTTTTTTTTTAAAAAAAAGCACAAACCAATGAAAGGGCTGTTGTGTCTTAGCTCTACAGACAAGAAGACTTTGTGATACTAGAGAAGATAGTAAGTCCAGGTCAGAGCTCTGACAGCAATAACCCTTCTTCATAACCTGCCTACACCTTTCCATGTTAACATACTGTGAGTTGAGCACAAGTGACAAAACCAATCCATCAACATGCTGCCAACACAAAGAGGAATAGAGAGGTTAACAGAAATTGATGACATCCCAGCTCGAATTTTATACTGATTCAGCCAGCTCTACGATTGAAACAGACAAAGATTTATAGTCCAAGCTAGGACGCTGGCTCTCCTTGATTGCCTCAGTTCCCCCCCTCCCCGTTATATGCTTCTGCATATTTATTTCCAAGCTCATCACAGCCTTGTAGCATTTGAATGCTGATTTGATTTTACATTTCAAGAGGAGTAGACATTATGCTGCCATTTGCATGATGTGAGAGAAATCACCATAACATTGTGATATTGGCAAGCCAAATGAGCGCTAATGTTCACTTGCAAAAAGTTGGATTTAAAAAAAAAATACTCTTCCCAACAACAACAGCAAAAAGTGCTAATATTCCCCCACCTTTATCTTTTGGGGTACATTTTCATACTCCTTTTAGTGTTAAATATATAAATAAATGAAATAAAAGAGAAGGAATTATTCCATAACTTGCGGATGAGAAATTGTGCCTCCAAGGGCTATAGGGGTATTGAGCTTTTATGAATTCTCTTGATATCAAGGCTGAGCATTATGAGTTCCAACACAAATTTTTCCCCCATGACATTATTACTGAATACTTTTATCAGTTCATTGTGACAAAAAATTGATTATCAGCTTTGACATTTGATGGATAGCTTTCATAAAGGTACTTGGGTGCGTTTCTCCCTTTTTCTTTCTCTGCCAGTATGTGCTTGTCTATAAATCTAGAAAGTTTTCCTTTAAGAATCTCTATTCTTTCAAGACTATTGAAGCCTTCCTCTCACTTTCTTGACTTGATATCCGTGGTCCAATCTTCTCCATTCTTGATGTCCTCCAGTCAGAATATCCTAGAAATCTTTCACCTTTATCTTGAGACTCAATTTCCTTTTTCTAGTGGGTAAAATCAGATCTCCTACACAACAGAAAAAAGTGGAAATTAAATGAGAGATGGTAAAATAGATTCTACTACTAAGAGGGTATCTTATTTCCCAGTGTAAAGAACTAATTGGAATTAGCCATCTAGCACAAGGAAGAGATTGCTTTAGAAATGCATACACTAATGAGTAGTGTTGCATTTGCTCATGCTTTTAACTACAATTTCATTTAGTTATATATTTATTTTATGTAAATATGGGATCTTATTATTCAATTCAGCTTACAGCAAAACAATCAGAAGTAGAGAAATTTGTACTTTAAAATTATCCACCAACAATTAATGATTAGCACATTAAACAAGTACAAACATCACCTGATGTTATAAATTATGTTTTTTTAAAAATCCCAACTAATCTTAATATTTTACTGTTTATTGTATGTGATGTTTTAAATATAGATTATACCATATACAATCCAGAGTCCCTCCTTGAATGTGAGAGATGGTTTAGGAACATGAAATATAAATACATACATTGTATTTTCTCTACATTACAATACTTATTTCTGTTTGCAGTATGTATCTGCATATATATGTCCACCGATAGAAAATGAAATAAATGAGGACAGTTTGGTTAAATTCAGAAAAGATGGACTATATAAAACACTCCAGGGAGCAAGATATGTTTTGTCAAATATACTGTAGAATTGATCAAATGGAAACTCAACAGCTCAATTAGGCCCACAAATGTTTATCTCCTTCTCCCCTCCCCCCCCAACCCAAT
>JAPKID020007128.1:0-10388 GCA_026931265.2 Tropidonophis doriae | reverse complement strand
GGTGCGGCCTGCACCCCTGATATGGATGCCTTCAAAATATTTTCTATTACCATATGTACCCTGTCCTCGAGAAAAAAATGTAAAAACCAATAAAACTTTTTGAATACAATAATATAAATAATTGACTCAATTTATATAGTATCAATATAGCATAGATACTTTTTATATTATTTTTTTGGAAACATTTTTCAGGCCTAATAAAATTGTGGCATGTTAAGTAAGGATGGATATTTTCTCAGATCAGGAATCTAGATCTCCTGTTAAAATGTTCTCAGTGTAAAACCTTTGCTGAACTGCTTTTAACACAATTCACATATGCATCTGTTTTGATTTTCAGGGCTGAGATAGTTGGTACTTGGTTAATTTTGATGGCACAGGCTGCCTGGGAGCTGGATTTCCAAACGGTCGCCTTATTCTTTTTGTGTTTCTTTCTTATTAGCATGAAAACCAAACAGAATACTTAGCTTGCTAAACAATACAATTTGAAAGAGTGAGGAATGGCACTTATGTACCCAAGAGTCTTTGGACCGACCCATTACTTCTAGTTCACTTCCCTAGCACACACCAGCATTGTTCAGTCACATTAGTGGCAGAAGGGATTCGACCTCATCTGTAAGCTATAGGAACAGTATGGAGTGATCACATATGATTTGCTTTACAGTCCTGTGCTTTGTGTGAGTTCAGACAGGGTCTTAAACAATGTGCTTAAAAAAAAAAAAAGCTCAGTATTACTGTTTGATGACTGCAGCCCAAAAGAAACATCTAAAAAAATCTAAACTCTATTTGAAGTACTAGTTAAAAATATACTGATCCTTCCAACTTTTAGAAGAAACACTGCCCATTGTTTAGGGAGAAGGCAGCAGAAGGTGTCACTGCATGAAAGCAATGATGTGAGAAGAGAACCAATAAAAGCTTAGGGCAGACGTTGCCCAAAATATCAATAATATTCTGAAGCAGATTGGTATTTATTCCTTTGAACATAAAACATGATGTGATAGTGATTTTGGCATAGTGGCTTTTAAACATTTGTATGAGGAATTCAGAAAGAAGGGAATAGATTTCCATATTATCTGATGAGAACAGACACTTAATGGTACAAGATAACAAATATATCAAACAAGCAAAGTAAAGACATGTGATAAAAGAATTAACAAAGCACAGCAACATATGGTCCTATAAATTAAATACAAAGCTTCCTTGGCTCCCAAATATATATATTTGGTACCATAAGCAAGTTTTCAATGATAAATAAAAACTCAGTACAACAGCATAACCAATAATTTTTAATGCCTTATAATCAGTCTTGTTTTGTCTTTTTAACCAAGGTCCTTTTAAACATCCTGTTTCAAATAAGATTCCAGCACATACAAAAGTATATTTGTTTTCTTCAATTAAAAAAAGCTGCTTCATTTTGTGTAATGGTGCTTAAAAACAGATTCTTCACTATACTCAATGTATTGAAAGTGATTACTCTAAAATGAAATTAGGGTAGCAGACATTTTAATTTATAAACCTAGCTTTTTAGCAGCAGCAATAGTGTGTGTATATATGCATGCAGTGCATGAGGCCGAGTGTAGTATTCATGACACAGAGCAGGTGTGTCAAACTCGTGGCGACACATCTTTGTGTGTCATATTGCAACTTTTTCTCCCTTCACTAAACCGGGTGGGCATGGCCATTGCGTGATGCATCTGGCCCATGGGCTATGAGTTTGATAACCCTGACACAGAGAGATGAAATTACAAAAAGAAATTAACATTTTAGGAAGACCTATGTTTGCTATGGAAATAAATTTTGCAAGATCTTCCTTTTAATCTAGAAATCCAATTTTTGTTGTTTTAAAATAAGAAACAGAAAATAGGAAATCCATATCCTCTGTACATTTGTACAAGATTGGAAAAGACCCAGCAAAACTAGCTTTAGCCAGTTAACATGATTAGATGATAAATATTTGGAACATCATTCCTCCAGAGATAAGACTGGCCACTACCCTGATGTTTTGTTTTGTCAGAGGGCTTGAGGACCCCATTCTGAACCAGTCAAATTTTGTTGTTGCTGCACTAGAGTGGTTTTCTTTAAATAAAACAAAATGCCTGTGGTCACTGTGTGCAAGTCAGGTGATCATATATATTTGTTTAATAATAAATAATTTTTTAAAAAATGCAATACCCAGTTTTCTGTATTCATTAATAAAAGAATGAGATAAAATCTAATACTCCATTTGGCACTTTTGGTGGATTGCTAAACAGAATTCTACCTGTTGACTGTATGATCAGAGTATGACAACTGCAATAATAGTTCTAGCTATGCATGATTGCATCATTTTCCATCTGGTAGAGCTTCAATCAAGGAAAGGTTTTTTTGTATTCACATTCTTGCCCCCCACCATCATAACACAGGATTTCATAACAAGAATAACCTATTTGACACCCTTCCTATGTTCACTATACTATCTACTCTCATTTTAGAAACCCAAGAAATAAAACCAATTTTCTCTATTTGTTAACATTACTAAATCTTGAGCATTTTGTAAGATGATGTACTTAAAAACACCCCAATTTTGTGTCATATTTATGCAAATGAATTTAAGAAGTCCTTTTTTTCAAAAGGCATCTTTAAAATTTGTTTGATCTGTTATCTGTCCTTATAATAGAGAAAAGAGCTATGGATTAACAAAACATAAGCAATAACACTTCCAAGTACTGTAACTACAGATAAAGATCATTATCAAATGATATCCATCATGCAGAAAATTTTTTTGCTAAAAAATTTTTTTGCTGAAAAAATTGTAGATGACACAAAAGTTACTTGTGTCATCTGATCCTTTTAACATTTCTTGATTTTAAAACAATTAAGAGATATTTTCATCAGCGGATAATATAGAAGGGGAAACTGGATGTCTTGAAGAAAAAAGGAAGAAAACATTTTGCTTGTAAAATACTCAAAGCTCTAATCAGCAGAAATCAGCAATCTATACCAAACATTGTGGACAGATTTCAAGTAGACATTCATATCCAATGTTAATATAAATAAATGTTCAGTATTGCAAAGGATGTTCAGATATACATCTTTTTAACTGCCATTGGAATGTGTTATTATCCAAATAGTTGAGGATTATTTGGTTGTAGATCTTTTATTATGTATAAGGAAGTCAGAAACATCATGCCAAACATTACTGTCGTCATATAAGTAGGTCATGGATGATTGTAGTGATGGTTGTAGAGTGTGCCGGTGATTCTCAAAGAGCCAAAGAACAATCCCCCAAACCACAGCAGCAAAAAGTGGGAAGGGATCTTGTTTGGGCTGTGGGATATAACCCTTCTCTACTGCCAATCGAGACAAGCCAAACAGGATACGAGATAATAGATACATATTTATCTGTTCAGGAAAAAAATACTGAATTAAAATTAGGCAATTAGCAAAACAGGAAAATGAGATTACTTGAAACAACTTTCAATGTAGAAGATCATCAAATGCTTACATACCAAAATCAGTCTCTAATTTTAGCCAGCCAGCTTGTATTTTAATAAGGTTCAGCAACAATTTACATCTATTTCTATATCTAATGCTAGAAATATCAGCTGTGAATCAATCCTTTCCCAGTTGCACTGGTTTCAAAAGAAATGAAACTGTGCAAAATACATTTCCTAAAAAGCACCCAAATTATACCTGTATTTTTTACAATGATAAATCAACATAGATAGGCATTCTTCTGCCACAATTATGTACTACTGTGAAGTATCAATTGTATTTTTTTTTCATCCCAGAAGAAATAATGCTTTCAATAGAAGTGGAGATAGCATCCATGCATGGGTTGACACTGTCTGCCTTCTGATTGGACTGAGTCTGATTGAAGATAGTTAAGATACGCCCCTTGTTGCTAGTCTTACCCAGCTTTTCGACTCAGTCCACTTCCAAGGACTGACATGTCATTGTAATCTCCTGTTGTTAAATGACTTTTGTATAGTTGAAAGGTTTTATTAATTGGTTTTATTTTGTTGCCTTGCTATATTGTGAGTAGCAGCATTCCCTGAACTGTCAGTTGGGACTGAAAGCACCCAAATTATACCTGGATTTTTTACAATGATAAATCAACATAGGCATTCTTCTGCCACAATTATATATCACTATGAAGTATCGACTGTATTTTTTTTTCATCCCAGAAGAAATAATGCTTCTCTAAATGGGTTTACCATTTGAATAACAATATTTACATTTTGTTAAAATGTTCATTGAGTGTGGTTAACAAATAGATAGCAGATGTTCCTGCACTATGGAATAAATTTGTTCCCAAGGTCCAAAGAGACCACAGTCTACTATTTATATGAGTTGTGAAGACTTGGTTCTTCACCCAAGCTTTTGGTACAGGAAAGTGAGACCCCTCGCTTCATTCCATTTTCCGCCTTTTATCTTTTATTAATGTTCTTTAATGTGATTATTGTGATCTATCCAGAGTAGTTGAGAATTGGATAGCATACGAGCTTAACAAATTATTATGATTACTAATTCCTTTCTTACAATTTTCTAGAGTGAAAGAAAGAGGCAAAATAATTGTATTCAGATAAATTCACTACTCCATCTGACAGATATGCAAAAATTAATAATGGAAAAATGTGATGGTACAATTTACTAAATTTCCCCAATTTCTCTTTCATCCTTCATTAGATCAATGGAATCATAAATCTAACAGAAAACAATACATTTGCTTACCTGGCTGTTAATATTATTATTTTCTCCAAACACTAACCAGCCCCCAATGAAGGCTGCGAGGAAAGAATGAAATGGAATCTTCTTTCCTTGCATTCGCGACTGCATGCCCATCAAACCCTTATAAGTGAATACAAAGTAGGCCAGATATCTGGAATGAGTATAGGTAGCTTGAAGAATTGCTTTCAATTTTTCCTTTAGGCTGAAGGGAAGAAACAAAGAACAATTATTACACATAAAATTATTTCCCTGAAAACATTACAAATTAATTATAATATTTCTGGTCATTTCTTCAGATCTACATTAAAATAATGATAATCTTCATTTCACTTTCAGAAAATATTAGAAAACTAAAGCCACATAAGTCAATCTGTTTTTAATAAAAGAGCATGAATATATTTTCTAGTCAATGTAGACATGTACTCAAATGTTCATAACTTTTAAAATGGCACTTTTAAAAACATTTATACTTGTATAAACTATAACATTGGAATTAAAACTGAATTTACATGCAAAAAGAGTGGCAGTGAAGTTAAATATGATATGACTAACATCGTTTAAATTATTAAAAAATCACAGAAGGAAATTCTACTGATATCTATTGGCTCAATTTTATTATATTTAGCCAGGAGAACATTTATTCATTAATAAATCTTCAACTACAGAGTTACATTAACGATAAGACTGCAATGTTATTTCTACATAAGGCCTGTTATGATTGCAGCATAATCTGAATTAGATTTAGTGAAACTTGCTTGAGAATATATATGCAAAATTGTGTTGTTAGATTGCCATCATAACCTCCCTTGATTTCCTAGAAAATGTTGTTTCTATGGATAAATATCTATAAAACAGTATTAAATATATTTATAATCTCATTTAAGTACAAAAAGGATGATAATCTCTTCTTTTTCTGTCCTAATGTATTAATTTAGTGAAAAGCATGCAAACAGAAACATTAAGAAAGCAGAGAAGAAATAACAATGTGCACTAAAAGACTATAGATAGTCCTTGACTTACAACCACAATTGAGATCAGAATTTTCATTGCTAAACAAGATGTTTGTTGAGTCATGCCCAATTTTATGTCCTTCTTTGCCATAGTTGTTAAACAAATCACTGCACTTGTTAAGTAACTTAAAGGATTGTTAAGTATGACTTTGCTTGTTGGAAGCTGGCTTCTGCTTCCAGAAGGCTGCAAATGATAATCAAGTAACCCCAGGACACTGCAACCATCATAAATACATGTAACATTAATACCTGTTAGTTGCCAAGCACCCACATTTTGATCATGTGCGTGTGGGGATGATTGTAAGTTGCTATGATGATTGTAAGTGTGAGTATCAGTTGTAAGTCACTTTTTTCAGTAATGTTGCTAAACTAACGGTTGTAAGTGGAGAACTACCTACATTAAAAAAAAAACATTCACACGAACAAGGTAGGATTCTTCAACTTCTATGTGTTTATTATGTAAGTGACAGATGATGTGAGAAACGTACCTTCCACTTTTGAAGAGAAAAGTCATTACCAATGCATGAGGGGCACGGATTTTGGCTCCGTAACTGCCAAAAATAAAGAAAATGCTTAACATTGTCAGTAAAATAAAGTTTAATGTGTATTTGAATGCAATTATTGCAAGTAAGCAATATCCCCAATCAAGAAACTGCCAAAAACCCATCAGTAAACAGCTCAACCAAAGAATCTCTAAGTCTGCCCCCATCCATACTGGCAGGCAAGACACCAGAATATAAACTGATAGCAAACAGCACTCCTTACCTGCACAGATTAAGTTACCTAGTTAGGGTAATGAAATGCCTGCAAGAAAAGCAAGCTCAGAGAGCACCAGGGACCCCTAATTATTGCTTTATGTAACTTGAAAAGAGCAGAATATGGGGATAGAGTTCTTGGATGACAAATCAGCATCTTTCACAACTTCTTTGCTATTTATATTAGGATATACATTGCACAAACAGGTTGAGTTTGTTCTACACTGAAAGACTTAACGTGCTTGCCTAATATGGCACATAAATCTCAATACTGAGATTCAGTGTATCATTAAAACAATATTCTGAAATCTCTTCCTCACTTTTAACTTCTTAGAATACTCAGGGCTATTATCATGAGGGGAATGATAACTAATGCTTTGAAAATAACAATCTCTTTATTATAATGATAGCTGGATGAATGGATTTTGGAGATATCTACAAGAAGAAAAAAGATTTATCAGTAAGTATTAAGTATGAATGATTAAAATTGAAATCCAGGTGCACCCAGATCTTAGAAGGCATCATCTAAGCTCACTGCTGCTTGGTAAATTTATATATACAGGAATGTTTTACCATAATACAGTATATACTGAATCAATACTGTCCTCTAAAAGGAAATGAAAACTCAATAGCAGACATATTATCCCTTGGCCAGTAATATTTATTTTTAAGTCAACCATTTTGAAATGAAATGCAGATAAAGCCTAAGAAGCAAACATACTGATATATAAATAGCCTGGACCACTTTAGGTTATTTAAGTTACCCTAGGTTGACAGTCTGATCGGTCACTCAGCTTGTGTCTATCATTTTGAAACTTTATTTACAGAAGATTGGGAGAATCTGTCGTTAGATTAAAATCTTTTAGCTGCCCACACAAAACGTCATTTATACCTATAAACAAAACATATCAGTAAAAAGGGTCCAGTTATTTTCTCACGAAGCAGCAGACACTGCAAGGCAATCGATATTGCTGCATCCCACAAAGTGGGGGGCTGTAAAAAGAAGAGCGAAAAAAGCCAAGTTGGGAGACAGCCCAGCCAACTGCAAATCTGCTTCCTCCCACTCAATTCTTAGTGAAATCAGCGTAAATCCTCGTCCGTGATCGCCAAGATCCACCTTTCGGCGATAGTTTCGGAACAGGGATGCGAAAGAAAGTCGGTTCCCCAACTCAAACTTACACCGCTCCGTTGCGGAAGCCCTTGAGCACCGCCAGGATGGTCTGATATCTCCGCTGCTGCAAGAGAGAATTGACGGTGTAGAGCAAAGTCTTGAGAATGGTCTGATCACCCATCGTCTCAGCCTTGACACCTGCGATCTAGCAGCCGGTCGATCCGGGGAAACAACTCGACTGAAACACAAAAGGCATAGGAGCAGAGCTCCAGGACATAATGTCCAAGCGGAAAACCAACCCTTGCATTTTAGTTCCGCTCTAATGTTATAAGCTCGCGAGAAGATATAAATTAATAGACAATGAAAAATGTACAGTCGTGTAATTATAACTTTTCCTTTCTTGGCTGTTTAAGCGGAAACAATCTCTCTATGTCTGCATCTTTAAAAGAAGGCGTGAAGTCGGTCGTTTAAGAACCAGATTGATTTTCAACAATAGTATTACTGAAGTACAGCATTTTCAGAAGCCATGTCATCACAATTGTCATTCTGAATATTATGGGAAATTAATCTATTTTGCAGAAATGTAAAATCATTTTGTCTTAAATCTCCAATTTTACAATATGGATTAATAATTATGTTCTATATTGTCAATGGATTGGATCTGATTGGAATAGATTACCAAATCCCAGGGGTTCAAATTAGATTGGAAATTTACAATACACAGAGAAATATATACACACTAGTGCCCTAAGAAGGTACTGACAAACTTCTTGGAAAAGAAGGTACTGAAGGTACTTCTTGGAAAAGGTTCTACCAGACTCCGCGCACCGCACCCCCCCTAAGTTAACCAGAGACTTCCCTTTTTATGTTTTTATATTTTCATTTGCGACAGAGTTTTGTTTTCAAAAGCTTGGAAGTAATTATTTTACTAGAGATAATAAAATGAATGAAAAGCAACACAAATTCCTCTCTTTGCTTTATAATTTACTTTATAGGTCGAACCAGATCACATGACTCATTTTTTCTCATTATTTATGAGTATGTTTCATTTTTACCCTTTAAACAAAGATTGTGTTAAAAAAAAGGTAGTTTATATGAAAATAGGATATCAGTTTAACTGCTTTCCTTGTCAATCAGGTATTTGGTAACTGTGGCAAACAAGTGGAATTCTTTTGTTGTTTGTTTGAGAAAGATTTCCAAGCAAAATATGTTTTGACAGAGGATAGAGTGAGCTCCTAAATCCCTTCCAGGTTTGGAGTGTCTCCCCCTCCCCCAGTGGATTAACCACCATTAGTTTATACATAAATAAAAATAATTTGTAAGCACAATTAGTCAAAAAGCGTTACAGAGAAAGGCTGGAACTAAAAATGGAGTATAGATTGGACAAAACGCAGATCCTACACTAATTCACTGAATTTCATAGGGTCTCTTGGTTATAAGGCTGAATTACTTTATGGTTTTAAGTCAATACAATACAATAGCAGAGTTGGAAGGGATCTTGGAGATCTTCTAGTTCAACCCCCTGCCTAGGCAGGAAACCCTATACCATTTTAGACAAATAGCTATCCAACATCTTCTTAAAGACTTCCAGTGTTGGGGCAATCACAATTTCTGGAGGCAAGCTGGAGTCAAGAGAGATGGTCATGTCACCCTGCCCTCTGATCACAAAGATAGATGCTGGCTTAATCTATCTTTATTAATAAGTCATGCCAGATGCTACATGAAAATGTAGCCTTTGCTTTGATAGAGTGCATTTCCATTTTCTGGAAGGGATTTAAACTTTCTGATTCTCATCAGTGTTATTTACAAAGATAATTTCCCCATTGCTCTTTAACACTTGGGTTTCTTTTCAGGGCTGGCTCCCTTCCCATGAAAGCTGTTATTGAGGCTACACATTGTGGAACATGAATATTGTCGTATAGCAGTTCTGAAATATCATGAGCTCCATTGTTGAAAGCTAGACTAGTGAGCATTATTTAGAGTTGTTGAGCATATCTGAAATTTTGAGAACTTGTTCTGGATGTTTCAGAAAATTACTCCCATAATAAAAGTCTCATCAGTTTTGGTTGTAGCTAAATATCTTGCAAAAACTAGCAAAACACTGTAACTCTATTATCCTAAACCTGTCTTTGGGGGTTGAGTCTGAACATTAAATAAAATACATAAGTACCCTATATTATTCTGCTGCAATAACCTTTAGACTGCACAAAGGTCCTATTGACATCTAAATCCTTAGTTGAATAACACCTTTATTGGGACCAATACAAAAGGTACAAAATATCATAGGAACTTTCAGGTTGTCCCATGAATGAGTCATGCAAGATGATGCAAAAAGGAGTAATGGAAGAAGAGGCATGGAAGCCCCCAAAATCTGGACAGACGGTCCAGCCATGGGACCCCCTGTTCAAATTCAATCTGAAATGGGATTTGATGTTGATGGCAATAGCACGGATACAACTTTTTCCTCTTGCCAACAGGGGCAAAGAACAAGGTTCGCCCTAAGCTCAGATTTTTCCTTTGCTCTCCCTTTTTGCGCCAGTTTCCTGAAGAAACTTGACATTTCTTCTACAGAAATTAGAAGATTTTATGTACACCGACAGCATATGCACCAATGACAAATTCCTTGTGTGTCCAATCACACTTAGCCAATAAAGAATTCTATTCTATTCTATAAGGTCCCCTGCCTGAACAAGCCGAGGGACAAACTGGGACAACGCAGCAGTAACCCCTCACGCTAAGGCTACGGCCAGGAGGCCCCGCCCCTTCCAGCTAGGCTATTCCCTGAACCAGGCCCCCCCCCCCACC
>JAPKID020007127.1:0-10388 GCA_026931265.2 Tropidonophis doriae | reverse complement strand
AACTTTAAGTCTGAAGGACTTCAGCTCCCAGAATTCTCCAGCCAGCAAAGCTGCATGGTCCCTTCCAACTCTGTTATTCTATGTTTTCTGCCTTTTGCCCTCTTCAATCCTCTCTTTATTTCAGCGGGCGATGTCCGGCAGAACGAGAACAGTAAGGGATTTTTGAAAGTTGCCTCTGACAGAACGGAGCCTCCAAAGCTGGAAGAAATACGCCCGCTGAAGAGGACAAGGAGAAATTACCTCACGGAGAAGTGTAAGAAAAGTACAGCTTCCCAAGCGGCGGGATTCCATAACGCTTCCCTCCCCGAAGAGAAAACGAATGAAAAGAGAAAATACAAGTGCAACGTTTGCGGGAAATTCTTCAGCTACAAGTCGAGTCTGAAGATCCACTTGAGAATCCACACCGGGGAGAAACCGTACAAGTGTTTGGAGTGCGGGAAGAGCTTCATCCGTAGCGACCTTCTGGCCTCCCATCAAAGGATCCACACGGGGGAGAAGCCCTATAGCTGCTCCTTTTGTGGCAAGTGCTTCTGCGACTTGTCCACGTTGATCAAGCATCGGAGGATCCACACGGGGGAGAAGCCGTACATCTGCATGGAATGCGGCAAGAGCTTCAGCCAGAAGGCGATTCTCAACTCCCACCAGAGGATTCACACGGGCGAGAAACCCCACAAATGCGGTGAGTGCGGGAACAGCTTCAGCCGGAGCACTTACCTGGCTTCCCATCAGAGAGTCCACCTGGGGGGACAGATGTATCAAAATGCAGATTGTAGCCTCCTGGACCAGCCCAAACTGATTCAGTCCCCCATCGTTCCTGTGGAGAAGACCTTTAAATGCCCTGAATACGGTCAGAAGTTGAAACAGCATTTGCCGTGCTTGGCCCACCAGAAAATGTACGCATTGGGCAAAAGTATCAGTGTTTTCGAATGTGGAGACAAGATACATTTGGAAGCCATGACTTGTGAGACTTCGGAGAAGCTGAGTGATTAGCCCAGAAGTCGGCAATCTATGGCTCTGAAGCCGCATGTGGCTCTTTCATCCATCTGCTGCGGCTCCCTGTCAACAATTGTTTGGGCTTTTGGTCAGGACAGGTAGAGGAAAAGGGATGCTGCTCTAGGAGGAGACTCTACGACGGGAGAACCGGACTTCCGGTTGCCTCCAGAATTGAAAGGAGGACTTCCGGTTAGGGCTTTTGTGGCTCTTTGAGTGTTTAAGGTTGCTGGCCCCTGGATTAGCCCATAGCAAGGGGATTTTCTCTTCTCTTGATGCCTAGAGAAATTTCCAATCCAATTGGCATTAAAGCAATATGGCGAACTATCCGCAGTTGTGAGGGGAGTGGTGGCAAAAGATTCCAACTATTTGTCCCTTTCAGAGAGTTGTGCACTGAGAAACTACAAGATGTACTTCTTGGGGATGGCACTTAGCAATAGCACTTAGACTTACCTTATTTTTCAGAGTATAAGATGCACCTTTTTCCCTCAAAAAAGAGGCTGAAAATCTGGGTGCATCTTATACATAGAATATAGTGGTTTTTTGCCTCCTGAAATCCCGCCTCCTTCACCAAAATGGCCATGCATAGCCTTATGGAGACTTTCAGAGAGCGCCCGGGGGCTGGGGAGGGCAGAAATGAGTGAAAAACGGGCCATTGTTTGCTCAATTTTTGCATTCGCCCAACCCCCAGGAGCACTCTATAAGCCTCCTAAAGGCTATGCCTGCATTTTTTTAAACAAAAAGTGGGCTTGTTTTTGCGAAAAATGAGCCATTTTTGGCTCCCCCAACCCACCCTCTGAGCACTCTACAATCTTCCTAAAGGCTATTCATGCCTTTTTTGTTTTGGAAAAAACGGGGCCGGTTTTTGGGAGGTCTGCAGAGTGCAAAACCTTTTTTTAAAAAATTTGCCTCTTCAAAACCTTGGTGCGTCTTATACTCTGAAAAATATGGTATATACCGCTTCCCAGTGCTTTGCAGCCCTCTCTAAGGGGGTTTACAGAGTCAGCCTATTGCCCCCCAACAATTTGTGTCCTCATTATCGTGGTTAGCTATCGGTTTCTCAGGTTTCGGCCAAGAAGGACGTGCTTCCACTACCCACGCTTCCATTGCACCTTGTTCTCAAGCCGAGAAACCACCCACATCTGGATGGCTGTTTGACAAGTCTAAAAATTGGCCCTAGCAATTATTGGATATAGATAGTCCTCAATTTACAACACTTCTTTTACTGACTGTTCGAAGTTACAACAGCACTGAAAAAGAGGGACAACCATTTTTCAGGGTCGTGTGATCGAAATTTGGTCGCTTGGCAACTGACTCAGATTTATGACAGTTGCCATGTCCCCGGGTCACGTGATTCCCCTTTTGCAACCTTCTGGCAAGAAAAGTCAGAGGGGGGAGCCGGATCGCTTAACGACCTTGTTGCTAACTTCACCGCTGCAGTTATTCTCTTAACCACTGTGGCAAGGAAGGGTCCTAAAATGGGGCAAAATTCATTGAACAATGAATGCTCTTGCTCAGCAACAGAAATTTTGGGGTTGTAAATTATGCTGTCAATCTGTGGAGAAATATTTTCAAAGTGTTATCTTTTTATTAAAACTACAAGCGGTTACGGGCTTTTCTATCCTTTTAAGCAGGGCCTCGTGTCTTTTGGACAAATGCTTTAGAATACGGGGTGGGGTGGGGGCACACAACATGGTTTCCGTGGCAAAGGGCTGCCTGCTCAGCAACTCACCCACCCCAAAGCAAACATCCTTTAACAAAAGGACATTTAGTGACTATTCAAAGTGATGGTTTACCACTCCAGGGGTAGCTAAATGTCTATGGTGTTGCTCAGTCATCCCAGGTCATGGTTCTCCCCAAATATGCTTTTTTCAAGAGGCAACTGGACTTTCTGGTTTTTCTTTGAAAACGTTTCGCTTCTCATCCAAGAAGCTTCTTCAGCTCTGACTTCCATTCCCCACCATTCAGTCATCTGAAGAAGCTTAATGGATGAGAAGCAAACCTCTTCCAAGAAAAAGTCTCCAGAGATATTTACAATCCAGTTCTGAAGTCCTGACAGTTGAGTTCCCCATGACGAAATGATGGCATTTTAAGAGCTTAGCAACAGGTCTGCATTTACTGCTGTTTGCAGTGTCCTGCTGACATTTTACCATGTTTTTACTCCAAAAAAGCATTTACTTCCAGTTCCAATAAAAGGAGAATACTTATAGTTCAGGGTGGAAATGAAGGGTCCTTGGTCCTCTCTGAGATTGTTGGTATTCTTTATATTCACGGCACAGCTGATCCTCAGCACTTTTGAAAGCATTTTTTTACTACTGGTTCACCCGGTAGTAAATGCTAAAAAAAAAAAAGGTCCGATGATCAGCTATGCGACAATCAGCTGTGCCACGAGTTACATTTGCTAAAAACCAGGAAATCCTCTGGCACAGCTGTCTCCTTCCCCTGCTGTTCTACTTACCTTTGCAGACAAAGAAGAGGCTTCTCAGCACCTGCAGTGCGCATGTGCACAAAGACTTCAGAACATTTCACCCCTAGCCAGATCTAGGCACCCTGCGGCCAGTTGCAGCCCACAGGCCTTGAGTTTGACACTCCTGATCTAGGGCCAAAGCTGTGAAGGGCTGACATCCTTGGGACTCTACATCTGTGGTAGTCAACCTGGTCTCTAGTGGGTACTAGTGGGCATTCCAGCTTTCATGGTGGGCGGTAGGGGTTTTGTCCGATACTGAAGCACTTTCCTTTTTTTAATTTAATTGACTTCCCTACTTTATAAATCACCATTACTGTGGAACTGGTGGGCGGTTAGAAAATTTTACTATTAACAGAGATACAAAAATGGGCGGTAGGTATAAACAGGTTGACTATCCCTGGTCTAAAGCCACAGTAACTGGATTTACCCAACACAAACTGCATTTTGGCTTAGGTCAATGTGTGAACCTAGATTTTCTGTCATATTTGATTAATGTGTTATGTAAATCCAATATTTAGGTAATAAATCCAAAGAAGATTATATCAAATGCTAGGCATCTCCAGGAGTGGCTAATAAGAAAATTCAGTATTTATTGAAAGCAGTTGACAGATTCAACATTAAATGAAGAAGCATATTGTTGATGAAATTTAGCCATGGGAATGGTAGAATGATGCTTCAAGGGAAGAATAATTTGTTTTTCCAGTTTTTACTGCAAAATAGACTGCATGAAAGATATCGCCTGTCCCTTTACATCAGTTCTGCAGCAAATTAGTCTATTTCAATGTCAGCATCTTGACTTTGAAAAATATTCATACTCCTATTAAGAAAACAGTCTTCTCCTGAGAAGTAAACAATACTTTAGCATGAGGTATTTCCTCTGTCGTATATGAGATGGACTTGTAATTAGACAGTGTGTACATTCAGAACAATTAAGAGTAACATAGAAAACAGTCTTTTTGTTTTGCTTCCAAAAGTGAGGAAAAAAAGCTTTACACTGCAGTAATCTGTCCAAACAATAGTTAACATGAATGATCAATCCAATAGAATATCTGATGTGATGGTGTTAGAGTCAAGGAGAGATTATAACCTCCAGCCAGCTTTAGAGAAGGCTCTCTTGTGCAAAGAATTTATTCAAGCAAATATTGCATAGCCATTTTGCTGGATTCCTGGTCCTTTCCTGGTTTCTTCCTCTTTTTAAAAGATACCAGCTGAATCCTTGAGATTGCTTTGAGCTGAAGCATTGGATTGCTTTGAGCATATTTTTAATAACATGAGGAAAAAGGGACAATCTTTTTCAGACATGCAGAATTAATAACGATATCATTTCTGCTGTTATTTCTGCTGTATAAATCATCTTTGTAAACAGAAGTTCATTTTTTGCTCCAACCAGACCAAGCAGAACAGAGATTGAGCATGCTGTTCATATTTGGTGCTCATTTTTCCGGTCATCTGAAGTTCTTCACGTGGGACCTGAAGAATCTAATCCACATCGACACAGCCATCTCATTATGACTTGCCAGGATCATAAAACAAAGCTTAGCAATTCTGCATTTGGCTTTTCACTTCTTTTGTAGAAACTTCATTTTATTACCTAAATAAAATACAACAGGAGATTAAAAGAAAGGTTGATATATTACCATGTGGAAGACAATTACAAATCAAATAAAAAGAACAGGTTTGTCTGTCTGAGTCAAAATTCACAGTGGGTAATTTTGACTTGTGGAATTTTAGGATGGATTTTTCAGAACAGAAAAATTTGTCTCAGGAAATGATAAATGGAATACAATATTTTAAAAGTATCTCCCAACACACTCAAAATTGAAATACATTTTTGAGGCTCTCCATATCCCCCTATAAATGAGATGCAGAGAGTGCTAAGCAGGCTTTTAGTAGCAACACTTAAATTATACAGTGTTTATCAATAGGAGAGAAAAGAATATATGAAGTTTTCTACAAAAAATTGCCTGATGGAATGCAAATGGTTTTCAGCTCCTGAAATCTTAAGCTTCTCTAGCAAATAACTGCAGTGTTGTTTTGAGTGATAGTGAGGAAGGGATGATGATTGCAATTTACAATTTACATTTCAATATGCCCAAAAAAAGCTCTTTCAGCCTTGGTCTTAGCATTCTAAATACTGTGCATTCATGCATGTAATTTTTAGAATTACATTAGAAATTACGGTACCTACTGTATTTAACAACAAACACTGCTGCCTGGATTACAGTCAAATGGGGGGGGGGGGAGGAAGAGGAGAGAATCCAAGGCAGAGATAGAAGGATGGTTAAAGAAATGACAAAGACTTGCAGAACTACAAGACCAGAACAACAGGAAGGAGGGAGTGAAGCTGCTCTGCTTGAGCCTTCTCAACACTTGTGATGCTTAGAGAGGAGCGACTGCCTCAGACTTTGGCCAGGAGGACTGCTATTAGAAGCTGCTTTAAATTCAGTTTGTTTAGGTCCCAGTATTAATTTCTAGTGCAATGCTCTACATTTTCACTAGGCAAAAATAGCCACCTACGAGTTCAGGTAGCTATATAACTGTTAACTGAATAACTGTTAACAGAAGCAGTTAACACGACAGCTCACTGATCCACTGACTTCATATTGCAAAATACATTTCTTAATTAAGTGGCAAAAAGTACATTGGGGACCCTAAGATTTTAAAATCAAAGATGAGGTTAATATATTGTGCTAAGCCACAACAAAGATCACAAATGTTGACTTAAAAGATTTTGGAAATAGAGCAACGTGAGTGGTTTATAGATTACCTTGCCACATGAGGCGGATTAAGGGTAATAGTCAAGAGAGTAGTGTGGCTTAAAGGTTAAGGTATTGGATTGACATTAGGAAGAGCCAGGTTCAAGTCAACATTCAGCCACAGAAACTCACTGGATGACTTGGGTCATCGCTCTCAACTCAATCTACCACAGAACTGTTGCAAGCACAATGAGTGGGCATGCCTTGCACTGCTTTGACCTCCTGAGGAAAAGTAGATTATCAGAGTAAATAATAAATAACATAGCTTGGAATAAGTGTAAGCTTCAATTAAAACATAAGACGCAAAAGTCAAAGCGTAAGAAGCTCCTCAACTACATCACTAAGTTTCTGTTTGGATATTAAGATAAAGATTTTTATGTTAAAGTTAGAAAGTCACACCATAAGAATCATTCCAGCTCTTAATACCATTTTAGGAATCAAAGTAATATTATCAAGGTCAGAGTGGATCACAAACAACTAGACTAGCCAAGAACAAATCTGAGGATGACTCACCCAGACTGCGAAGGATTTTGTTCATTCCACTTGGCTCAGACTCTGGAATGGTCTCCAAGTATTCCAAGGCACGAACTTCAAACAAGCCTTGAAAAAAAGAGCAACATTTCAATAGATGCTTTTGTTATAGAAAGCACTCTAATTTTTAATTTCTATATTTTAAAAGTTGAGCTCTGAAGAAGCAAAAATATATTTAGAAAATCAGAAGGTAATGTAGAGCAGGGATCTCCAACCTTTGCAACTTTAAGTCTGAAGGACATCAGCTCCCAGAATTCTCCAGTCAGCAAAGCTTAAAGTTGCAAAGGTTGGAGACCCCTGATGTAGAGGATGCTTGAAACTCACGAGTAGAAAATCAATTCTCCAGCATCAAAATTAGGTGAAATATGCAACGTATAACTCACTACAGAAATATGCCTGTGTTGGGCACACATACACACGCACAAAAATTTACAATTTGCATGGATTAATGGGGAGATGTACACCACTCTCCATGTTTGGAGATGGAGTTTTACAATTATTTCTCAAAGAAAAACAAGGCTGATTTTTTTCCTCCTTTTGCTGAACTATGAAAGCAAATGTTGAAGTCAGGGCAGACCTCATGAAAGGCACAATTTCTTAAGGGTTCTTTCTCTCAGATTCTGAAATTGCTGTAAGTCAAAGATAGCA
Source organism: Tropidonophis doriae (assembly GCA_026931265.2). Classification (NCBI taxonomy): domain Eukaryota; kingdom Metazoa; phylum Chordata; class Lepidosauria; order Squamata; family Natricidae; genus Tropidonophis; species Tropidonophis doriae. The sequence goes on along the minus strand of JAPKID020007127.1, from coordinate 2,996 downwards.
ACCTGAAACCTTCCAGATGTGAATCTGCAACTCCCATGCAACAGGGCCAAAAGCTGCTTGTTCAGCACCATCTGGAAAGAATTTTAGTTCAGCAATATCTGGATAATCATAGTTCCCACATCTTTCAAAAGCGAAGGGAAAGAGTTCCATCTGTTCATTGGACTTGCAATTCTTTTTTCTTGTTCATTAATAATCTAATGAATATATTTAAAGATATATAGATTTAATTTGGAATATATTTAAATTTTACTCCATTTCGATGTAACAAAAAGCACATGGCAACACCTGACTTATTTAAAAAAAGCTACATAGGGTCAAAGCTAGGTAGCAGGATAGGATAACTCTAGGAAATCCCAGGGTTGTCATCTAGACTACAAAATGAGGGGGGAGGGGGAAATCCCAGAAGGCAATGGCAATCCACTTCCCTCCTATTAGCACAAAAATTGTCAGGCTTGGAAGCCATCTTTGTATTGGGCCTCAAGCCTGCCATATATTCAAACACATTATTCTGTGGGAAATTGGGAGGGGAGATTGTATGAAGCATGTGAGATAGGTAGCCAAAATAACATTCCTTCTCAGAGTCAAGGACGTTTTGTCCTTGCACCTGGACTGACGTGGATGGGAGGAATCTTCCTTCGTGACAGTCGCTGATTGGGCCATGTGATGGACATGTAGGTGCTGGGGCAGGGTTTTCCCAGCTGTGCCAACATGGCTTCTTTAATAAATTTGAATTTTGGGGAAACACTTCTTATTTGATGAAGGATGCTATTTGGAAGCCTGACAAAAACAATATGAATGTGTTGATGTAATCACCAAGAGTGAAGTTCAAGTCAAGTATGACTTTACTTTCTGGATATTTTTTAAGTTGTGGCAAGGGATGGAACTTTGAAAACAGGCATTTCTAGTGCAACTAGCAGAATCTTTTAAAAGCAAGAGGTATTTGTCCCTATTAAACTATTAAATCATTCTCGTCTTCTATGTCTAATTATAAAAATGCTTTGGTTTATGGCAGCAATAAACATTCAGTTTCCAGGCTAAAAACTTACTAAAATTCAAAACAATGAATGGTTTGAGAACATCAATATCTTCAACTTCCCAGCAGAAACGTAGTAGATACCTGTAGAGAGAACGTCTTCCTGAATTGGTGCTATTTTTGTTCTACGCCAATAGCTCACCTTTTACCCCACTCTTCCGTAGCTCTCGGTCCTGGATGAAACCAGCAAACATTTGTGTCTCCATGAAGATATCTAAGAAATGACGCACACTACGGGACGTATGGGACTTCCGGAAGGGCTCCCTCTGAAATACTCTCTCTCCTTTCTCAGTGACATGCATGTGCAAAGAATAGTGTCCCACGATTTCCACAAAAAAGCGCACAAAAGCCTCTGATAATAGAGAATCCAGTGTCACATCACCTACAGAAAGAAATGCCATATTATACAGCTAATCCAGGAAGTAATGTAATGGAGAAGAAGCTATTAGTGTGCAAGGCCATTTATTTTTTTTAAATTGAAGTTGTAAGCATATGTTTAAAAGTTACAGTTTTGGGGAGGGAAAGACAAACATTAGCTGGACTTCATTCTTGTTATTTTTCCACCCCAACATGGATTCACTCAGAGCAGAAATACATCTATTTGTCTAAGCAAGATTAGAGGCAAAATTATTTTTCAATCAATGTCACCTTGGGTGTAGCAGCGTTCCTGAAACAAGATTTCATTCCTTTCTTCTAAGATCTGTACAAGTGCAGCCTGAAGCTTGTGAGGTAGAATTTCATCCTCATCTGAAACCTTTGAAATAAAATAGTGGAGGAGACAGAGTAAAAATAATGGGGTGAACATGGTGTCCTCAGAACTAAACAAAATGCAGTATTAAGCATCAGTACCTACAACTCTATGAAATGTCTTCAGTGTCAGTGTACAGATGCATGATTAGGTCACATATTATAAAGGGAAAACAAAATTAGCCACATATAAATTGATTTGCAATAGGATCTATAATAGAAATTGCCAGTATAAAAATGTGGAAGTTGACCACATAACACTTTCTGTATTAGAAATTGCAAGCACCCTGATGCTAAAATTAACAAGGGTTCAGACCATCAGCTTTGCAGAATAAGACAATGAGCAATTAGTCTGTATTTGTTTGTCTTCCAAAAGCAGCACTTTGGTCAACAGCAGACAATGGTCACCCGCAAGTACAACATCATGAGAGAGTATTTTAAGGAACAGAAAACCGAAAGTAAACAAAAAACCCATATGTGTCTAGACAATGAAGGGAAGTAGAGAAGAAGAAGTCCATTGGAGGTTCTCCTAAGTGCCATCCTCCATGACAGACAGCACATGGGATTTGGCCTTATGTATGATATGATTATTTTTAAACAGCAGCTGACTCAATTAGATGAATCGAGGCACAGAAAGGAAGGATGAAGCTTCCTTTCTGTGCCCAAAGTCCAGCTGCCTTTTGAAAAGGCACCTGTGGGATGAACCTTGTTATTTATTGATGGCACATTGCAGCATAGGGTTGGAGTTGATAACAGTATAATGTGAGTGGAAAAACTTAAATAAATTTACCCTTGTGTTATGATTCTAATTCAGCTCTTCTATTGTTATATAAGTTAAAATAAAAATGTTAAAGCCAAGCCTGGCATTTATCATAATGACATGTTCAGACAGTTAACTGTTGTGGGAATGAATTTAAACACTGCCACCCACCCCTACCACCAGTAGCAGAAACCTAGAAGATCTGCATGGTGGTTTTACATCAATCAAAACAAGATGTACTGTAATTGTTCTCAACTGCATTCTAAACTATCCATATTTAAAAATAAACCACAGTTCGGGACAGAACCTAGACGACTTGCTTTAGTTAAACTTTTCTTGTAATTTAAACTGTAATGCAGAAATAGTGATAAAATGTAAAGACTTCCTTCCTTCCAACTCCTGACGACTATATGGGTACATCTATACAGTTTTCTTGATAACAGAGATTTGTCCTTT
>JAPKID020007126.1:0-10389 GCA_026931265.2 Tropidonophis doriae | reverse complement strand
ATTATTATTATTATTATTATTATCATCATCATCATCATCATCATCATCATCATCATCATCAACAACAACAACAACAACAACAACAACAACAACAATTAAGTAGTGGAAAAGTCCATTGAGGAAAGTAACACACTCCCATTTGATTGAGGTTTTTTAAAGAGATTAGGAATTCAGTGGCACACAAATATAATAAGTAATAATAACAAAGATGGTTTAGTGTGTATATGTGTGCATATAATTAATTAATCAAATCATAATCAATTTTATATGAGTATATATAAAAGAATAGTGATTAGAAGCACTATTGCAGGCTAATTCTGCCAACTGCCAACAATTTGATCCTGGCCAGCTCAAGGAAATGAAATGATATATAATTTTAAGTGCTATTGCTATTATGAAAACACACACAAACAGAAGTAGACCTCAAGATATGACCATAATTGAGCTCATAGTTTTTGTTGCTATATGAAAAATTTGTTAATTGATTTTTGACCCATTTCCCAACCTTTCTTGCCACAGTTGTTAAATGAATCACTGCAGTTATTAATTTAATAACACCGTTGTTAAGTGAATCTGGCTTTCTCATTGACTTTGCCTATCAGAAGGTCACAAAAGGAGATCACTCAAAAGGACTACCTGTATTTATAATAAGCAGAGTGTATAAATTGATCACATTAGACTAAACTATAAACAAAAACACTGAAGAAATTGCAACAGAATTTCCTGGGCTTTCTCTGGTGATTGAGATATCATACAAATCAATAAATAAAAATAAGTCAAGTATCATTTTTATTTCTATTCCCTGCAAGCTTTTAAGAAATTTTTTTAAAATCAGCCAGGTGAAGTTGATCAATCCAGAAGAATAAATATGAGATAAAATGCATGGGCAGAACAGCTGTCTGGATATAGATTGGTTCAATCCTGAATGCCTTATTAAACAATGGAGACCAATCTCTCAAAGCTCTGTCTGGAACAGCATGGGGCTACTTTGAAACCTGAACAGCATGTAATAGCAGCATGATAAATTCATTCATATTTTTAATTTGCCCAAATCAAATTCATGCTTGTGGGAAGGCAGAAATAAACCCTCTTTAACCATTTTTAGCTTCAAATAGCTTTCTGGTCATCATAGACTGTTACAGTGTAATATATTACTCTTGAATTGGATGAATGCTAGTCACAAATTCATTGATGAAACCTGCAAGAACATTGTGTCCTGAATGTTTATATATTCCATTTTTGTAATTTTAAAATTAATTCTTATTCTGTGACGTAAATATGTTCCAGATTTCTAAGCATGTGCCTCTTTCAGATCTGTAAAGTTCACTCACCCGCAAGTGCTTTAGTTGCTACCCTATATCTGCTGAGTAGATGTATAATGAGTCATAATGATGATGCACATCAAACAGAAGAGCAGGAAGAGTAGTCAAAATCTATCACCCTGATTTGTTTTGTGCCGTGTCAGGGTGACTCTAAAACAGCGAATAAATGATATGACATTGCCTTATTAAAAAATCTGGCTTTTTCCTTTAGAATTTGTGTCAGTTGTTGAAACATTATCATGTGATAAGGTGTGATGATTTTGTGTTTCATCCTTCTTAAGGCTGGCTAACTTTCATTCTTCATGATCATAACAGTTGCTCTGGATAAACTATGCTGGGGTCATCATAAAGTGGGACATAATTTTAAACCATCTACCAATGGGGTTTCTTTCTTATAACTGTTCAAAGGACACGACTTTCACAAGCCTTTAAAACAGTGCTCTCCAAACTTGGCAATTTTAAGGCTTATGGATTTCAACTCCCAGCCAGTCAACTTGTGAAGTTGAAGTCCACAGTTCTTAAAGTGGTCAAGTTTAGAAACCCTACTTTAAAAAATGAGGCAAGGAACAGTTCGTTCCAAGGGCATGACATACTGTAGCCACAACCCACAACTTCCCCTTTTACATTTGTGTCTTAGAATTTCTCAGGGACTTTTGTAAACTGTACCTCACAAATACAATCCAACAAGTGTCAGCTCACAAATTAACATGATTAATCCAGAGTTCCACATTGTTAGATTTTCTTGCCTTTTGTGTATCTTCTCAGGGTTGGGTGTGACAGAATGGCTGAAAAAAACAAGGCACATTTCATTTCACACTGATGTGAAGAAAGAGAGGACAGATCTACCCAAACCAAGGGTGTCAAATTCACAGTGTCATGTTGTCGTCACATGACGTATTGTGACTTTTTTGCTAAACCGGGGATGGGCATGGCCAGCACGTGACGCATCCGGCCATGGGCTGCACGTTTGACCCCCCTGCCCTAGAGTAACTTATCTCAGAGTAGAGATGTGGGCAAGCAGAGGAAATAGGAAGTGTCAGGGAAATTTCTTCTCTATGTATAAACACACTTTCATATTACATATTTTTAGCTTGCTACCCTCAAAACTTTCTCAGTGACATGAAATATCATGTGTTACTCATATGTTTTTCATGACACATGTCTGATCCCAGTCAGTTCAGTAGTTTCAGTAGTCCAGAGTTCCTATCATGAAAATATGTCTATGTTAGGAACCAACAGGAGAGAGAAAAAATACTTAGTGTGATTTTTGCTGTCATTTGGCTTTATTAATCTAGTAGAGCCCACCTTACGTGGACATCAAAAATCGAGTTATACATGTATTTAGTATGTATTGATTGTGAATTTATGTTATGAGCAGGTTCTGAATGATGTAAAAATTGCCAAGAGTATTTCCGCTACACAGAATTTGAATATCCTTGTAAAGATTCTTTCTCTGAGAATTGCCAGAAAGATCTTGACAGGTTGGTTTTCTACAATTGCCTGTAAAAGAAGCAGAGTAAGCCTTACCTTGAAAGTATAACAAGGATCATCTGAGCAAAATTGGAAAGTTCTGTGGGGCAGGTATTGCAACAGAAATATGAGGAGTTATGAGGAAGTGAGAATAATGTAGAAATGAATTGCATACTCCATAACTGAGTCAGAAGCCCTTGCTCAGGTGGGGCAATTCTACTATGCAGCCAAGTCATTACTTGAGGGAAGCATCCCAAACCCTATTCATCGGTTTTAATTCAGAGGAGGCAATTTAGGATGGCAATTAATTGTAATATAGAAAGTGAGAAAATATTAAAAAATCAAATGTTTTGATTTACAACTGTAAATTAATACTATGTATGATTCACAGTTGTTGAAAATGCAGAAAACAATTTAAACGTATCTCATGAAATACAAACTTATGTTTAATTTCTTTGAGAGATAAGATGATTTTTGTGTTTTGAAATATCTGGTTTTGATTCCCTTCACCCAGTAATATCATTGTTGTGCCAATATTTTGCCAGTGCAAAATATATTACATTTCTCTTTGTCATTTCAAAAAGAAAAAAGAAATGAACATAATGTATTAGCGACTGCTCAAAGTTACGGGAGATTTCAGGGCTACTTACAATCCAGTTTCAAAGTTATGACAGTCATCCCCTCCTCTGCCATCACATTACTGTACCCTTTTGTACTCTGTTGTGCTTCAGCATCTATAGGTATGTAGTGTAAATTTACTGAAGCAGCAAGCATTTGCTGAATAAATTTGCTGAAGCAGCAAGCATTTGGATGGCATTTTCAATGCATAGCATTCTGTCATTATTTGCGGCAGATAGAGACTATTTTGGGAGAGTTGGATGACACCATTTCTATCAATATTATGACCAAGAAATAGAGAAACATGATATACGAAGCATGTATTTCCACTCTGCTGGCTGAGAAAAATCAAACGTACCTTCTTAGAGAGGTTATTTTCTTCTCTTTTTAAAAAAATCAGAGCTTAGAATTTGATAGATGTTGTATTTACTCACAATAGGAATTCTAAAGTAATCCTGCCACATCACTTTTCTAAGTGTTCGTGTTAACTTCTGGAATAATGTAATATGGAATAGTCATTCCACCAATAGCTGACGTTCTGTTCAATAGAATACACATACATCTTTTCATATTACATCTGAAGCTGCATTATTATTTCCTGAAAAGAACTCCAACCAATGTCATCTATGCTCTTATTTATATTATCATATCTTCTAACATGAATGAAATGCATAGTAGGATTTCTGACATTATTAAAAGTTGATGAAGGATCTTTCCCTTCTCTTCTAATTTACATGTATAAAAGGTAAAGGTTCCACTTGCATATATGTGCTAGTTGTTCCCAACTCTAGGGGGCAGTGCTCATTTCCGTTTCAAGGCCAAAGAGCCAGCACTGTCTGAAGACGTCTCTGTGGTCATATGGCGGCATGACTAAATGCCAATTGCGCACAGAACACTGTTACCTTCCCACCAAAGTGGTCTCTATTTTTCAACTTGCATTTTTAATGTGCTTTTGAACTGCTAGGTTGGCAGAAGCTGGGACAAGTAACGGGAGCTCACTCCATTACGCAGAATTAGGGATTCAAACTGCCAAACTGCCAACCTTTCTGATTGACAAGCTCAGTGTCTTAGCTACCGATCCATCACATTACACACACACACACACACACACACATTTATATAAACTAATTATATTAGTATATAAATGTACTAATATAAGTATATTAGTGTATAAACTAATTAGAGCTTTGAAGAACCCTTGGTGCTTTTATAGAATTAACAATGTCAGAATGCCCAGAGGAATCTTTGATTTTTGGAAGAGTTATCTATATAGTTCAAGGTGCTTCATCTGATTTTAGATTTTTATTTTTATGTAAAGTTCACACTTGACATATTTACAAAACAATTCTGGAGAAGCATTACCTTCTGAAATGGCACTCTGATCCTTGATTGTCTAAAACAGTCTTTCAGGTTGCTGGCGCAGGCTGGCCATACGAAAACATTGACGGATTATACTTGTATCATAATATTGCCATTTTTGCCGGAGGGAGAATCCAGTTCTCCTACAAGAGTGACTAAGAGAGAAGAGTTCAGTTTTATCAGATTAATGACTCACAGAATTCATCACTTTGCAAACATATGATTCTTCCTTTTAGATTCATGGATTTTTCATTCTTTTCCTAGAATGTAATTTGTAGCATGTGGTCAGGCAGTGACACATACTACATATTATGCTATGTAGGATTAATATGTAAAGAAACACTCCTTGAAAAACAATGTAAACTCATATTCTCTGACAGATATTGAAACACTTCAGTTCAGATAGCATTGGCTAAAAAAGAACCAATGAGGCATAACTATAAGATGATTCAGTGAATATTTAACTCCATTATATGAGCCTGGACTTAAATACGTCTCTCCCAACAAGAGCTTTTTCTCTCCTAGGTGCTTTTATGTATTCATGAACTGAATACATTGGATGACTGAAATCTCAGTAGTTGTGATCTATCATCATCCTTTTTCCTTTAGTAGTGCTTCTGCATGATATACAAAGCAAGTTATGAAAAATTTTCTGATATAGAGGAGTGGTGATATGAAACACCTTATTACTGAGATTTGGAAGTATTAATATAATATGTTCAGGCTATAAATTTTGATATATAAATTATAGTTATATACTACTAGATCTTCCACTGGTTTTTCTTTTCATCATAGACCGTTTTTATGCCTGTAATACAAAGTGCTTCTTGTACAAGCTGAACATGTTGAAGATGTTTACTAAACGTAAGATGCATAATAAAAAATACATGGAAAACTATATCCAGTAGAAAGAAAGCAGGAAAGGAAATCAAGATCAGAAATAAAAACTATTGATCCAACATTAACACAGAGCAATTATTGGGGGTTTCAAGAAGGGTTATTAGATGACACTCTTGCCATTCTAGACACATGCAGTAGAATCTCCCTTAATAATCACTGGGATCCATCAGATCTGTAACCATGAATATTACTGCTCAGGTATCAGGTCCAAAATTGGTATAGATTCTTATAGAACATAAGCCACCCTGATTTGGGTTTGGAAGCTAATTAGCATCCTGTACTGCTGCTTCTACTCAGTCCACTTAATAATTTAGACACATTTTGTAACTGTACTAAATACACAGGTAAATTATACAAACAGCAGTTTACAGTAACCTAGGTATGAAGTTGCAAGTGGATGGACATTGTAAACTGAACTGTTTCTGTGTAGGAAAGCTTGTAAAAGGTGTTCCTAGTCATGGGAAAGATTGGAGTTTCCAATGATGCCCATAGGAGTGAGATCAAAATTATCAAGATGATTGTTTTGACATGTCTCTTCACATGTCCATGTGACACACAAACATATAAAAGGGATCGGGCTTTGATTGGCACAGTTAGAACCATCTTTACTTTTCAAATCTACCCTGTAAGACTCCTATGGAAATGAACTTAGGTGCCTTCTCAAACTAGGTATCAGCTGTTCCTGACAATGGTTAATTTCCTCAAAAGCAGGCCTATTTCCCAATTTGTACTCTTGTGAAAGTCTCCATCTTATTGATTCATTCTCAGTTCATTGGTTCTCATTGTCCTCATCTCTGCATCATTTGTCGTTTATTATACCATTGTCTCTTTGAATGAATCAAAACACTTTTTCCAAGTTGCTAACCACTTAGGCTAAGTTGCTCTTTATGAAATAGGCTGCCAAATGCTTCTATTTCTCAATTATTGACATCAACTCTCCTTCCACCCATTTTCCATCCTCCTCCTGATGGTCTCTTACTTTTACTTTCTGTGAATGCGGTTAGAGCTAAAGATAAAGGGAATACTTTACGTAGAGTACTTCCCCTCTACCTTTTTTTTACAACTTGTTCATGTGACCTCTTCATTATTCTCAACTTTCTCAGATATGCTGGCCTTTTGTTTTCTCCGTTTATTTTTTATTTTTTTTGTATTCTCCAAGCCTTTTACAAATCATGATAGATTAAGGTAATGTTGTGCCAGGGCACACTCCAGCCACTCCACTCTGATTTCAGGCAAAAGCAGTGAAAACTATAATTGGTTGTATTCATGGTCATATAACCATATGTGAAAGCACAATGAAAGCAGGTATCAAAAAGAAAATACCATTTTATGGCCTTTAAGCCAATGATGTATTCAGAAGTGAGTTCCTACTGGTTTGGCGGTATCAGTAGTGGGTTTGGTGGTATGGGTCACTGCCAATTCCTGCCACACCCCTGAACCATAGACGCCACCATCTTTTTTTTTTTGCTTCTGCGCATACATAGAGCATTTTGTATTGCACTGCGCATGCGCAAGTGGCGCAGCCATGAGCAAAACGGCAGTAGTGACTGCTGGAACCCACTCCTGGATATATTGTTATATACAATGCTGATGCCCTGAAAAAAAAACACCCTGCATTTTGCTTAAGACCAGGACAAATTTAAGTAAACATTAAATGCTGAATTTTTATAAGTGAACTTTTAAAAATAAAATTATCTATTTGCAAGAAAAAGCATTACGGTCTAGAATCTGACTATTTTGTTCCTGGATTGAATCTGACATTTGGAATGCTCCAATAAAAACAAGGGAAAAAAACCTTTTACACAGGTGATAAATTAAAATTCTTGGAAAGCACCCCGATTCTGATTTAGAACAGATTATAACCGGCCCAGAGAGATATGCATTAGTTTATGATATATTTAAGATTTTAAAATATGAGAGAGAAATTCAGTATTTTTAAATGTAGAAGGTTTTCAGAAATTTAGTACATGTGTGTACATAAATGGATGCAGAAAAGAAACATTCCGTGACCTGGTTCACACATTGTACCAACCCAAAATGTGATTTTTTTGGTTCTCACATTTGGTGCTTGGTTAACTGAGCTATTTAGACTTGTAAACTTGGTTTATAGCTTAGAAATATTGAGCAATTCAGTTAATTATTTACTGAGGCAAGCATTTCACGGCTTCTTTCTTTGATTTTGTAATATCCCTTGAAAGAATGAACATTACTCTGTTAATGACTTTCCTGTCTTAATCCTTTTTCCAAGTAGAACTTATTCTCAACTTCAGTTTTAATTATCATTTCCTAATTTCCAGCATACTGATTAGTTTTTGCTTACCTTATTTAAACTCTTCTTAATGCTCATTCTGGCACAGTCTATGATGGTTTAAAGAACTGCACCCCAATGGAATGCAGGCAAATTCCTGTTTCTTATCTCATACTTCCTAGACAACTCATGTTACTAAACAATGTAATGACGGAGGGTCTTATCTTAGAAACTTTTGCCTCAACAGGATAAAAAAGGGAGCCAGATCAGTGTTCTTTTTATGAATTCCTTGATTTTTTTTTAAAGAAAATGACCTTTTATAAACGAACATTATTTTACTTCCTAAAAAAGTTTCCCATATCATAACTCAACTTGGCACTCCAAAAATTGGCTGAAAATGTAGAAGTTGTTTTGAACTTCTACATTTTAATCTTTGCTCTACAATTGCTTTACTACAAACTCATCCCTACAATCCCATTTTAGAGCTAACTGAAGCCAGATTATACTAAGGTACAGGATCTCTCATTAATGCACAGTAGCATTAATTTAAGGAAGAAGATCCTGAAGAAGGATATTCTGGCATTCTTCTGTTACTAGGCAGAATTTCAGCCACATTCTATAGTTTTTTAGTCAGGAGCATCAGAGCAGTGAATTTATTTGCTAAATATGTATTTAACTTTCCTATTCAAATCACTAGTAATGTACTTTTCCTTTCATCTAAATATTTGTGTGTAGAGTTAAAAATGAAAGCCAAAAACATTTTCATGTTATTTTAATGTTTTGATCTGGACAAGTACTAATAATGATTATAATTTCAATAATATTTAGACCAAATATCCAGCTATTCAGCTTTCTCTACTCCGTTATGCTCCAGATTCCTAAAATTCTGAACCAATATACCTGTTGAACATACCCACCTTTTCTGGGAATTGAAGGCCCAGCACATCTGCAGGCATACAGGTGAAGCTCGAAAAATTAGAATATCATGCAAAAGTTCATTTATTTCAGTAATGCAACTTAAAAGGTGAAACTAATATACGAGATAAGACTCATTACATGCAAAGCAAGATAGTTCAAGCCGTGATTTGTCATAATTGTGATGATCTTGGTGTAATCTTAAACCAAAGAGTAATATTAAGTCAAAGAAATTAATACATTACTATCTAGGTCTATTTCACACCATTGCCATTATAGTTCTGTGCCATTCTATCCTTCGTTCCATCTCATTCCAACATTGCTTCATAGTTTATATTTTGCTCTTTAAACTCACCTTGTTCTTTTTGAGAATCTCATCAACTCTATCCAGCCATGATATTCCTCAGTTTTCCCATAAATCTTTTCTTATATACTATACAATACTTATTTTGCAATTTGATTTTTATCCACTCTTTTTCTATAAAATAACCACCTAAACATATGAGTTAGAGGTTGTTGTCCCCTTTTGTATTCAATTCACATTCGTTCAGCAGCCATACATTTTTACTGATTTTTTTTTCTAATTTTACCAAAAGTACTTTTAGATACCCAATTCTAAGTGCTTTTAACTCACTTTTATGTATCTCCTACCATTCCCAACTCTTGCTTATGTATAACCAAAATAGAGCTGATGCAATATGGCGTCCTTTCTGCTTCTTTGATAACTTTTCATCCTCATAAGAAATTACCTAGCATCTTTCCCTTTCTATTAGCAGTTCCATATACGAAAATTTCTCCATCCAGTTTCCTATATTTATTAAATGTTATGGCAACATTGTGATATTATTGCTCTAGAGTGGTTTTGACAAAAATATAGAAGTTTTAATCTATAACACTCCATTTTCCTATCAAATAGAGCCACTTTGGTCTTTGATACAGTGATGAGTATGAATCTGATTAATCTATCGCACAGTCTATTTCACATTTGCTGCAAATCATTTGCGTGCTCAGCTAACAACTAGGGTATCATCTGCACATACATACATACATTTTATCTACAATCACATATCTATGATCACAATAATTTTGTAGATAATTTAACCAGAAATACATTAAATAATCAAAGGGACTTCACACATCGTAGCTTTACTTCCTGCTGAACATTGAGTCATTTCCTAAATGGTTGTACTATATATCAGTTTAGATTGCACGCTCTTGTCTTTTTGTAGATTTTAATTGTAGTTTTCAATTGGTTATAATGGTTGAATTTTGTATTTTTTAGCTTGTGACACTGAGTGTCACATGCAAGTGAGAATGGCAGCCACATAAATTCAATAAACAGGGGGCTTCCAGGTTGAGCAGCAGCGCCGATGGTGGCTCTTTTGAGCTCGCTGCCCCAGCTGTCCGTAAAGAGGCATTCTTAACATCTAAAAGCACCTCGGAAAACTCCAAATTCCTTAGGAATTTGGAGTGAGCCAGTGCCGTAGGGTAGAGTCCCTTGCGAAGCACCCAGAGGCTGTTTTTTGGCCCTGGGGTGCGAGCAAGGTGGGACTCCCC
>JAPKID020007125.1:0-10389 GCA_026931265.2 Tropidonophis doriae | reverse complement strand
TAAATTGCCTGTGCACCGCCCCGAGTCCCTTCGGGGAGAGGGGGCGGTTTATAAATACGAACAAATAAATAAATAAAATAAATAAATAAATAATGGGGTATATTGCACAGCCTTCATACGGGATAGGTATAAAGAAACGATAAGGCCCAAACATTAATATTCTGTGTGATAACTTATAGGAGTAATTTTGGTTTGACAAAGTAGAGATATGAAAATCTGTGTGTTTCTAGTCCAGCATCAAAAACTCAGTGGTTATAAGCAATTAAAATAATGGAAGCAATTCCTATATTTATTAGTGCCAGTGTTTCTAATGGATCAGTGGTTATACCATATCTGTTAGCAGAATGGTTTATGCATTGTTGACATAGGTTCAGTTTAAAAAGAGGATTTTTGAGACAAATAACATTTTCTAAAAATATTTATAATTAAAATAAGTATGATCTCAGTAATACAGGGACATGCTAGGTCTTCATTTTGTTTGTAATCATATAATTATAGAGATAAAACAGATTGTAAAATGAATGAGGTCATCAGGTCCAAGCACTGTCCAATAAAATATCAACTAATAGCACAGATAAAGATGCAGTCTCTTTTATATATCCAGGAAAATATGGAAAATCTTAAAACAAAATATGCACACTAAACAATTACTAACATAAATGTCGAATCATATATTTTACAATAAATGAAATAACTCTATGTTCTAAAGTGCTCCTTAGCATCATTTTCTAACATTCTAATCACATTTTTCTGCACTGATATATAAAGAATGGACTTTTTAAGTAACTTCACATTATTCACAATTCCATGCAATTTATTCCATGCAATAAGTGTTTGTCTAAAATTGAATTGAATCATTTTGTTTACCACAATTAATTTGATTATTTTCATTGTTGACTTTTAATGGTACTGCAGTCATTTAATGCAGCTCAGGAAAAAAAGCAACTCTTGAACACCACTTGACAGTGTTAAAAAAGCTTCATTTAAGCTGAATTACCTTTTAAAGCCAAGCAATACAAGTAAACTTTCCAGCCTGATTCACACTGACACAGATCAGTCTTACTCTAATCTAACATCTCTGTCGAAGCTACTTGATGGGAATCTAAATCCATGTATACCCCTGTTAGATGTTGTTTATCAGGGTGGACTGGCTGTGCAATAGCCATTCAAGGTGTGTTGATTGTTTTGCTTTCTTTCTTTCTTTATTTTGTATCTAATTTGCTTATAGAGGAAGGTCTCCCAATGCTGTCTAACTACAGTGACCTTATTCTTTTATTTTATTTTTCTTTCAGCTATAAAGAACTTGGCAAGTCGGATGGGGAAAAAACACTCCAGAGTTCTAAATTTGGGTTGGCAAGGGTATGAGCTACTGAGAACATTTGAGATCCAGGGCAAAGGTCCAATTAGGATTGCCAAGGCACTTTTTATGTCTCAGTAAATATCTGACTTTTAGTACAACACGAGTTCTTTGTTGGAATGTCTCTGCTGCTGCTGTTACACCTGCTCAAAAAATGTTCCCTTTTGCTCCTCTATCCGGCTGAACACTGGAATGCATGGAGTGTTTAGTTCTAACTTTTGCTTCAATTAGAAGTGCACAGTCCTTAACAAAGCTATTCCTAGCCTTCTGCCTGATTCAAACCTTTCTCTCTCATGACTCCCTGTCCACTGACAGGTAAGTCAGAAGATTAAAGAGAGTGAGCTTCTTGTCGATGTGAAGAGCCTTTCTTCAAAGCGCTTTCTTTCTACACATTGGCCTGTTACATTGATGCCCTGGTAACCTCATATTAAAAGAACTTTTCTTAACCTTTGGTTGGGATAGTAAGGAAAACAGCACCCTGTGCTGTTTAATAGAAAGGGTCTGTTCAAAGAATTTTTGGAGACTTGCATTCATTGTATTAAGAAAAGACACATTTTTAATCCATGCTGTCTTCTAAGTCACTCTGTATAGTGGATTACTCATTTATTTTATGTACAGAATTCAGAACTATAGGCTTATGCCGGCCAATAACAGACTCCCGATTTACCACTGCCAGATCTCAATCCATATGCAAGTGGTCAAAAATATTTTCAGCTTTGAAACAAAAATGTAATAACTATTCATATCCTGATAGCGTTTGCCTCACTTTTTATTTTTGCCAGGCAGTGTTAATCTGCAATTTTAAAAACATGTCCTCTTTGCTTAGATTTTTATTTTTACATGCATGAGAGACAGATTTAAACAATAAAAAAATAAGAGTAACATTTTAGAGCATTTTTTTTTAAGGTAATGTAATCCCATAAATATAACATTTTCAAAGGTATGGAATGTTTGACTTATTTTTCCTGCAAGGAATTATGCCTTTCTTAGAGAAATATTAGAATAGGTTTGTATACTAAAACACAATGCAAATAAATTGTATATTTAAAACTTGCTATAAATAATTTTATTTATAAAACTATACTAGTTAATAATGTGGAGATAACAGAAAAAAGATCTGTTGTAAAACAGTATCTAGCTAGGTGGCTCTGATACGTTTTACTGTAACTCATAAAAGCAGTGACATACTCTCGTGTCTCATTTCAATATTAGATTTTCAGAGATATTTTCCCTAGATACGTAATTTGTGTTTTAACTAAATTGAATTAATGTTATCTAAATGCTATAAAATGCAGAGGGTCTCTGAAGCAACAATGTATTCTGTGCATATATGCCTGTAGCTGAACATAGTGCTAGCAAATTCATGGAGGAATAACATGTCAGGATTATAACCTTTAAAAGAAAAATCTACAAGTTTGTAAGCTCAATTGCAGTTTATCTTGTTAAAGATAGTCCATGTTAGTATTCAAAGACCCTTCTTACATTTGCTAGGATCTGTTGCCTTTATTAATTCAAATCTCACTTTGAGTATATGCATGTAGCCAAGATAATTATTAGAAGGAAAGATCAAAGCAAGCATATTATAGTCCTATTTCATCTTCTGCTGATTTGAGTGATCTGCCTCTTCTTTGATGTTGTATGCTTCTACAGTGAAAATACAGAGGATAAAAATACTATACCATATAATCTGGCGTTCATCCCATGAGAGCAGAATTCTAAATTGTGACACATGTCAAGAGGTTAAAAAAAACCCTTAAAACGAGTCCAATGCTTTATAAAATGACACACTTTACATTTAAGCACCATCAAACATCATTTTCTATTAGTCTCTGGTAGAAATTCAAAGAAATCTTGCAAGTTTAAGTAAAAGAAAGTGATAGCAATATTTTATAAAATAGTAACCACATTCATTGGTTGTTATACTGTGATTTAGCCAATTTGCACCATTTTTATTCAATATAAAAAATTAAGCTTGTTCTTAGAAAACTGGACAATTCATACCATCCTTAGATTGCTTAGATCAGATACAGCTGTGCAGAAATGAATTCTCTTTTAATTTGATTGGGAAAAGTAGCTTCTGAATTCTTTTCAAAGAAAAAGAAAAGTTCAGTATAAATATCAGATGGAGTTTAAAGATTATCTTTCATTATCCAGCCACCTGTCTAGAAGTCTGCAGCCTCCTTGACTGTCTACCAATGCTTCAGTTAAACTTCAAGGAAATCCATGATGAAGGAACTTCTGTCATTATCATTTTTCAAATTGACAAGCAAGCACAGTCCAGCATACGGATAAGAGATGAAAAAAAGAAAAAAACAATATCATCTTAAATACCCAGGTTTACATAAGTTATATCTTTATATCATTTAATTAAAAAAGGTTTTCTGCTAATTATAAGTGAGATTATATGCAGATATCTTGGAATACAAGTGTCTACTCATAATTTTCACCAGGGTGGCTCAGCCACTGCCCATGCTTCATATAATTACATTACTCTAAAAACAAAACAAATCCTACAATCCAGCAGACAACTCAAGGGCAAAATACCACTCCCCTTGTTTGCTTCTCCTTTGTATCATCAGCTTTGGTTTCAAACCACAAAATGGAGGGTTGGTGGTAATTGGTTGGATTGGGAAACTATCTACGAAAAAAGTATCTATACAGGTGATTATTCTTTCATGTGCCTCTTAGGGGGATGCAACACAAGTGATTTAGTGTAAAGGGATGTAAAAAAATATTGGGCTTGAATTTATTCATCATACAAAATAGGCATGTTGCTGATGAATGATAGATATAGAGATCCTAGAAACTCTATAGTTCAAATATTGTAGAAACAACTGTTCTGATGCCAAAAATAAGACTGGGATACTAACCTCTAACTATCTTTAAAACCTTAAGAGCTTTTAAAAAAATCTTTTGTTTGTTTGGTCCTTCCCCACCCCCCACCCCCCAGTGGAATCTAATGCTCAGGTTGGTTGTAGGAATGAAACAGACAGAGGGAATGTGAGAACACCCAGCAGAGTAGATGTACATTGAAGAAAGATATTGAAGAAAGGCATTGATAGATGTTGGAATATCATATTTTTACACACACACACACACACACACACACACACACACACACATAATGAAATTTAAGTTTCTCTAAAAATGGATGGAAATTAAGATATGTTCATGAAATTAGTTGATGGAAATATATTCATTATTTGCAATATTAGTAAATATGCATTCAAAGCATTTTTATTGTTCAATCTGCTCAAAATTCAATGAGATTTACTCCTAGATAACTATGTGAAAGCTTTGTCTGGACAGGAAGTGGCTTTGATTAATTCAATGCTATATATAATTTTTTTATTCAACAACAGTGGCCAACGAATTCCATTTATTTCTAAATAACAATGCTGCAATTATTACTGTTATTATCCCTGTTATTATCTGAATCAAAGTCATCCCTGAGCTCTTTTTTTCAGCAAGGCATTGAGCTGAATGCACACATATATGTAAACACACACACACACACACACACACACACCCCTCATAAGAGCAAAAATATATATTACCTCCATTTTATGAATAAACGCCACAGAAACCTACATAAATAGCATATAAAGCTTTTATGAATCAGGCCTGGGGCTATAGGCCTAAGTGGTCCCTGCTGCTTTGCACACACAAACAGTTTCACAGCAATATTGAGAATTTCAATAATAAGCAAATGGCTATAAAATATTAGCCTGATTTCATTTTCATTTCCACTAGTCCAAAAACCCATTTTAAGGTAATGCCTAAAGTGTGTGTCAAATAATGGCTTGTGTCTTGGATAGGGAGGCTTTAGTGATAAGAAGGAGAGTACTGCTTTGCATAGGATTATTATTATTATTTAATTTCTGTCAAAATAAAGCTTCTGAGAGCAGGAGACTGTCAAGTTGCTGCTTAAAGTGACACCAAGGCCAGCTTGTTATCAATTAATGCAACTTACTTCCTCATCAATTCTGCCCCCTCCCCAGTGCTGATGGTTTTATGACCCAGGCCCAGGCGATCCCCTTAGGCGGTCCATCTGATAATTGACACATTTTCTAACTCGGGATAGTGATGCCCAAGTCACCGCTTTCAGCTTGTGACTCTGCTTATTGGAGTCTGCAGCAGGCGCTCCTTTTATTCCTCATACATCAGAATACACTGACAGGTCTCCCAAGCAGGAACGGAGCAGATCTCTCCCCCAGGAAAATGTATGCAAACACCACCAGAAAATTGTCCTGGGTTGCCAGGCATCACAATGGTGACATCTTTATGATAAACATAGTATGCAGAAGAAGGCCTAATAAAAGAATAACAAATTATTACATCCAGAGGGCAATTTTACAAGATTAACTGGGGTAATAAATATTGCCCGAGTCAGAATGCTGTGTTACCTTTTAAGGTATTTCACAGTGAAGAAATGAGCTGGCCTATAAAAAGAGAAAAGGGAGGGCGGGGGAGAGGAAACAACACCCAGAATGCAGAGCAGAAAATAGGAAATGGATTCTTACATTTTTCTAAGGCTAGCCATAAGAGCAGTGTGTGGTATTTGGCTGTCTAAAAGCAGCTTTGCTGTAAAATAGCTTTATGCATACACTGCTCATGCCAACATAACTATCTTTGCCTTTTCTTCTTTTAATGCAGCTGCTGGACATTCGGTACTCAAGCAATCTACATAATGTCAATTTGAACAAAAGCCTGTAGCTAAAAACTATATTTGTGTATTAAAAATGTACAAAGAAAATGCCAGAGGCCAAAGATGTTTCATACTAATTTTTCAAATATTTAGATTCTCTTTTTTTGCCCCTGGATGCTTTCAAGAAAACACAATAGACTGCCCTCTTATTCCTTCCTATCTCTGCCCCCCGCCCCACTTCTTCTTGTTCTTGTTCTTTTTAACTTGTAAGATTCTCCAATTTTATAATAGTCTTTTTCCATTTCTTCCTCTGTCTTGTGCAAGCACTCACACAAACACGCACTCAAACAAACACATACACAAACACTCACTCAAACACACACACACACACACACACGGAATGCTATGACTGTTTTTTAAATAGTATTTTCAGCTGCGTTTTTAAAATAGTGCTTCCTATTTTTCTGTCTTCAAAATGAACCTGAAACAAGAATGTGACATTCTGAGATATCAATGCACTATTTTTACATAGCCATCATTGAAAAGTCATATTTGCATTTCAGTTGCAAACTGAATACAGGTTCTTCTCTCCCTGTGGTTATCACAAGGTGTCTCTTCCCCCATTCCCCCAAAAGGCAGACCTTACTGTTGGAGTTCAAAGTCTTAGTTCTTTTGTAATTTATCATACATTCTCACATATTATTCTGACATTATACATTATGAGGATAACAGCCTCCCTGCTCATATGCTGTAGTCACTTTCTTTAAGATTATATGGTCCTATTTTTCTAATATTAGGTATAAACCAATACTTTTTTCCCCCTAGTCAATAATGCCTGTTTCCTGGAGACTGGGCAAATCCCTATAGTTTTCTGGGCAATGTTTTTCAGAAGCATTACCATTGCCTCCTTCTTAGGGCTGACAAAAAGTAACTGGTTAAGGTCACCTATTGGCTTCATTCTCAAGGCGGGACTAAAAATCACAGATTCTTGGTTTCTAGCCCAATGCTTTACCAATACACCAAATTGGTTGTTAGTGTAATATCAACATATTATTTTGGGTTTTACAAAAAAACCCAACATCCTAACTTCTGTGTCAATTTTTACATTGCTTGCTGAAGCAGGTATGTAAAAGGAGTTTTCTGTAACCATTCTACACACATAAGCATTACAATATAAAGTAATTCTTGTTTCTCACATAATTCACATCATGAAATTGCATGTATGTATGTGAGGCCGTAAATACTAAGACTGCTGATGAAAGTGTTATAAAATGTTTAATTTAAAAAGTCTAGCCAAGAGCCATATAGACGTATGGATTGTAGACTGTAGACTGTCGGTTAGGTTACAGACAAGATTTTACTTGAAAATTATTTTATTATGCCTTCTATGAAGGCCCTATTGTATGAATTTTTTTTTCTGTTGAATTCCTTTTTAGCCAAAATAAGTCAGAAGTCTAGCTATCCAGTAGAAAAGAAACATTTCTAGATTGACATCAAGATTACTTACTCTAAAAAACAATTAATATGGTAGAATATGTGGCACACATGAAGTGTTTTATGGAATCTATATGATTACATTTTAAGAGTATAGTAGTCTCATAATTAATCATCATAGCAACTTCTAATTTGCTCAACGATAACATTAGTTCAATGATCCGTGTCTCTAGGAGATCCTACCTCTCTTGTAATCCTATGAATAGTACCACAAAGTACATATGGAACAAGTAACATCTGAACTGAATCACTAACAATTGCATCTGCTTCAAAAAATCATTTCTTCAAAAGCCCAACTAACTGGCCTCTTGTCAAGTTTTGAATGTTATCAACTTTTTGCAATATTAAACTTTGATGCAAGTTTCATGAAGAGCTATTCCACCTAAAAATAACCTTTTAAAAGAAACTGCTGAATGCAGAATCTCACAAATATAATTTTAGCCATAGATAAAAATAAGGAAGAAAAAAAGTTAAGTATCACAACTTTCAAGATCAGTATTAAAACACCTTTTCCAGACCTTTAGATGTTAGGCAGCTGAGATTACTGAAAGAAGACCTCCACCTTAGGACATTGGCCTAGTGCAGGTTTTGCTGAGTTCAGACAGTAGATTAAACTACTTTATGTGCTGATGCTTTAATTATTACTTATGTTTTTTACTGTTACTAGAAGATTTTATCTTTGCCGTGTATTACAGTGATTTTATTGTTGTTTTCTACTGTTTTTATTGATCTAATGTTTTATTGAATTTGTATTACGATTTGATAAATGCTATTATGTGGTTTTATATTACTGATTCTGTTTTCAAGTTGTTTTATTATTCTTACTTCATCCCACACATTAAAATTGAAAGTCAAGATATTAATATTCCAGGGAACAAGAAAATATATTCAAAATACATCTAGGTTGTCCAGAGGTAGAATTTTATGTAGCTTGTAGAAAGATCTATGCAGTACTGTTTTTGTTTGTTTGTTACAGTTTTTTAAAACTGAAATAAGTAAGCTTATAAAGATTTATAAATAAAAGCTCAGACCAGATTTTATTCTATGTGAGATGAAGAGCACCGATCTCATTAGATACTTAATTGTCTAATAAATAATTTACAGCACCATAGTCACATATGAATGGATTATTTACATCAATATAAAATATAAATCCAGATGTCTACATATGTTTATGTGAAAGCTGATTAAAATAGATTAAAATTACAGTAAGATCTAGTTATACAGTTTCTACATTATGTAATGTCTAGCCAGAGACATCACCAACCTTATCTTTCTTGATGCTACTACTTCAGTTATTATTGAAAAATCATAATTGTTTGTCTCATCCGTAATGCTAATTGATATTTTTCTACAATTAACAAAATATGCACATTCCAGAGTCGCCTTACATAATTTATTTCCAACTTTCAACTGATTTGGAAAGAATATCAAGAAATGCTTACAGAGTGTGGTCTATTGATACTGACATTGGCCTTAGGATGGATCTATACTTTTCTTTGTATAACAAAAGATTTTATTTCTCTGTACATGACTCTCTGTGTTTGTGTACACTGCGAAACACAGAGTAAGCTGCCTATATACCTGACTGCTTGGTAATAATTACTAGTGAAAGGGCAAAATAAAAATTGGTGAAGTACTTACTTAAAAAAAGAACTCGTTATCCATCAACCTATCGCAAACAGTAGACATGTTGAGAAAATATTTATTTTTTAAAAATATAAGCAATGATATCCAACTTTGGAACTATGCCAGTCATGGGGTTCTATGCAAGGTATATGAGAAACAAGTAATTTGACACTATATAACTCTGGAAATTCTGAAAGAGTCACTGTGTGCATCTAAACCCTGCAAGCCACATGACAATCATGTCCTGAGGTTCAGCTTCTGATTATTTTGATAAATTGTATATCATGGTAAACTCCTTAAAAAACTGTGATGTTTTTGATAATTTATATTTACTTTTATTATAGAGGGATTTTTAATCATTTGAACATCTATCCCAAAACTAAATATGTATAGAATGATAGGTTTACCACCAGTTTTTTTTATTTACTGCACGAGTAAAGGATATATAAGATGGAGCAGAAGGATTCTGTAGTACAGTGTTCCCCCACCTTTCCAGCTTTGCAGACCAAGGGATGGAAGAGGGAATGGTTCAGCATGAGTAGTAAGTAAGCATACATGCACAGCTCCATTTGCATGAGTGGGAAGCATGTGAGGCACCGCCCATACAAATGGAGGTTTGCGTACATGTGCTCGCCTGCTGTTTGCACAGGTGAGCATGTGTACTCTTTTCCATTGCTTCCATGGCTCGGGACTGAATGGCTCATGGCCCAGTAGTGGGTTATGGTCTGGGTTGGGACCCTGGAGCTTGGGGACCCATGGTCCGGGAGTTAGGGGCTTTCAATATTTTGATATTATGTTATTCAAAACCTGAACAGAATAGGACCAGCCAATTATTCACCAACAG
The DNA here is from genome assembly GCA_026931265.2 of Tropidonophis doriae. Lineage (NCBI taxonomy): Eukaryota > Metazoa > Chordata > Lepidosauria > Squamata > Natricidae > Tropidonophis > Tropidonophis doriae. Next base: position 417 of record JAPKID020007125.1, on the reverse strand, counting down.
GTTTGGTTTCATTTATTTGCATATTTAGAGTATTTGTAACCTGTTCACATCAACAAGGAATATAGGTAGGGTAGGGTACAAAGTCATATCACCCCACAAAAAAATGGGAGAGAGAGAGATTTCTCCAATAAACAAACAAACAAAGAAATCCTCCAAAGCATCTGATAAACTAAACTATACTACGAGCCAAATATCCACTGAAATAATACTGTTTTGGTTAATTTGAAATTAAGGTATGGGCAAAATTTCTGCCATTTTATTACCTTTTACAATTTTTTTTTAAATTTCGAATCTATACCCCCCCTTCTCCGAGAGGACCAGAGCAGTGCACAGGCAATACTAAAACAATACATATATACAAAGATAAATAATTAAAAACTTATTAAACAATTACCCCATGCTAAAACTATTTAAAAC